>PNEQ01003552.1:13107-25272 GCA_003012365.1 Medauroidea extradentata | reverse complement strand
TTACAGACTGTTTGATAACACAACAAACATATGTTTACATGTTGGTTCATAGTTTGCAAACGCGACGTTGCAAACTGCTTCCTACTAAAAAAACGGGATACGAAAAAAAAGCGGGAGAAAAAATAAGAAAGCGGGAGGGCGGGAGAATAAACATAAAGTCGGGAGTCTCCCGCCTAAAGCGGGAGACTTGGCAGGTATGCATACCCTAAAAATCTCACTCCCGTTTTTCCCATTTCCACTTTCCTCGGGTTAATCGTTAACCTCGCCCCTCTCAATGCCTCAAGCACCAGCCTAATGTGTTGCAAATGCTCCTCCCATGATTCACTGTATATAATCACGTCATCAATATAATGCAAAACAAATTTAAATTTCATGTTCTTCAACACTGGGTCTAAGACCCTACTCAATGCTTGGCTACCGAAATTACTACCCATTGGTATCCTCGTATATTCATACTGCGCCCAAGGAGTGCTGAAGGCAGTGTATTTCCTACAGTCCTCATGTAATTGAATTTGGTAGAAACTGCTGTTTAAATCTAAAGTGGTGAAGAATTTGGATCTTCCTAAATGTTGCAATGCTCCTTCCACCGTAGGCAGGGGAAAAGTGTCTACTGACACTCGCTCGTTCAATTTTGCGTGGTTAATGACCAGTCGAAACTCCGCACCTCCTGGTTTACTAACTAAAAACCCCGGCGAAGAGAACTCTGAAGTGGAGGGGACAATTACCCCTGCTCGCAACAGCTTATCTACTTTATTCCTAAAGTGTTCCAGCTTCGGGGGTGAACTCTGGAAGGGACGACTCCTAAAAGGCGTGGTGTCGGACAAATGGAATTTATACGGTAGGATATCACACTTCCCTATTTTGTCCGTTATGACGTCGCCATATTCCCTCAATATTTCGCAAATGTCTTTTCCCTTATTTTTTTCCTCCTCGGACAACGCGTTTATCCTAACCCTGTTTCGTTTTCCTAACCTTATTGGCGTTTCGGTAGCAAATCCAAACAACAGGATATTGTTCCGAAAATCCACCCCAGCCTGCACAAAACCTAAAAAATCCAAACCTAACAGTGCTTTAACACACAACCCCTTAACTACTGCAAATCAAAAGTTCCAGGAAAATCCTTCTATTTTACAGTGGAGTTCTACCGCCCCCGAACTACGCAATTGTGCCCCGTCCGCAGCCATGAAACTAGTAGAGTCTTCTGTCTTCATCCTCCTTTTAAGGGAAGTATCTAACTTCATCAACTCTCCCCAAAAATCTTCACTCACTACGCTTTTCGTCGCTCCCGAATCCAGTAGCGCCCATTCCTGTGCATACTTACCCCCTTTACCCCATGTCACCATTACTCCCTTACTCCCAGGAACACTACATCGGCGCGATTCACGAGTCAGATGGGCTAAGAGGTCGCGCCCGCCCCCGCCCGTTTCCTGGATATTGTGCTCTTAAGTGACCTACCTTATTGCATCGAAAGCATCGTCGTTCTTCTCCCCTGACCTGTGCTTTAGTGCATTCCCCAATCCAATGCCCTCTCCCCCCACAGTTCGCACATCTTCCTAGTCTTTTAGGATTGATTTTGTCCAATGCCGTATCAGCTCCTTTCGTGCTTCGCTCATTTACCGCATAAATGTAGTTCCGTTTTTCCTCCTTCACTTGACGTTCCCCTTTTTTTGTCGGAAACTCCCTGTAGTATTCCCTTCGCGTTTCTCCGCGACCCTGAACTTCTACAGCTAATCTCTTCAATTCCTGCAATGATGTCGAGTAAGCGCACAGACTACACTCATTTCTCGTTACCGGCGAGAGATTTTCCAGGATCAACGCAACCAACTCCTTTTCGTCTCGCCTTTCTCCTAATGCTCTACTATGATCGATTATCGACTCCACGAAGGCCGTGAACGTCTCGTTCGGCCGCTGAAAGCGTTCTACATAGCGCTTAAGATGTCTAAATCGTATGCTTGAAGGACAAATCCTACTCAATACCCTTTTCCTGAAACACTCAAAGGTACTCGTGTCATCCTTAGATAAGACTTCTGCCAATACTTGCGCTAACGGTCCTCTACATTTTACTGCAAGACCTACCAGTAAAAATTTTTCCGGAACCTGATTCAAGTCCGTTATTCTTGTAAGTTTAATCAAGAAATCCAATACAGGCTCTATCTCCCAACTCTCGACGCAAGGCAGTGTTTTAATCAAATCCCTAGTCCACCTGTCATTACTCTCCTTTCCTTTCCTTTCCCCACTTGACTCAATACGTCCTTTCGTCTTTCTTCTTCCTCTTTAAACCAAGTTATTGCCTTTTGTCGCAACTCTGTTGTAGTTTCCTCATCTTTCATCACCATACCTCGCTCACCTAAATACAGAACCAAATCCGAACGCCCTAAGCTATTCAAAAAGTCGGAAGGTGCAGCCATGCCTCGCGACGTGTTTTTTACAGACCCAGTAAAGATCGTTATCACTTCTATTAAGCTAATAAAGCTAAACCATATTCCTATCAAGGTCAATACCCGCTTTTCTTTGCTCAGGAATGCAACAGTCCCCTGTTTAAACAGAGTGGCGCAGTGAATTTGAGCCGGACTACCCAGACTCTTCGTACAAGGCCTAAGCCTATCCAACATGAACAACAACGAACAAAGATATAAAACAAGGTTAAATGGGACTACTGTCCTTTGCATCTACTGACCTATGCTTATAGCTTATCAGAGATTAGGGATCAACTCTTTACGTTCCTGAGCAAGGAAAAACCCGTTTTAAAATAAACCATGTATTGACATTTTAAGCACTCTTGATACAATATTCGAACAACCTTATCCCACTTTACAAAGGTTTACACAATTCAATGCAAATTCATGACTCGCTACAACACTCTTTACACTTGATATCATAACATGTCAGTTCCTTGTTTTACGCGTATCATCTCAAAACACTGACAATGACCATAACACGCCTGAATGCCCAAAGCAACAATTACGATTACAATTACAATGACGCACCAGTACTATTAATACGTCTTTTACAAAGGTAGGTCAAAGCACAATAGTAATACAGATACTCTTACTGAGTCTCCATTTATCCTCTGCGCACGAATCGCCCGTCGTCTATTCTTCCTAATATAAACTCCCTTCCAACGAGCTCATTGACTCATTACTCAAATGCGACGATTACCACTCTCTTCAATCTCCCGTAATGGCGAAAGCCTGGCAACCCATCCATTTCAAAGGAATTCTTTTTACACCAGCGCTACTACCTCGTAGAGCTTAATCCACCTCCAGCAGTGCCGCTCGGTGCAAACTCGCGCGCCCGACAAATGTTTGCTAGGGCCTCTTCTGCGCCAGCGGACACAACCTGTTCATTTTACTCACCAACCGCCTCTGGCAGTGATGGAGGCAAATACGCACGATAGCAAGACGAGCCAACTTAAGTGTCGTGTTGCGTCTTTCACACACATGGCGGCCAGCAGAATACCAGAACCCTTCGTGACTACTCTTCAGTACTGCCGCCTCTCCCATCAAACGCAGGTATCAGAGTGTTTTTCTTCCTGATGCGAGCAGCGCTCGCACGCCCCCACCCTAGCGCCCCTACCGCCGGTCGGCGGAACCAGTCTCCCCCCCCCCAACCCCAGGCCGCCTTCCTCCATGGCCAGTGGAGGAGCGGGGTGGGCGGGAGGGGGGCAGCCAGCACCGTCAACCAGGGCAACCCAACTCCTTAAGATTCCATCCCATCATGCTAACAACAAGACACTCGCAGGAAGGGAGGGCGAAAAGACTCCCCCAAAACTCAAAATGAAGAAGAAACCCCCTAAAGGGAAAGAGAAAAACTCAAAATATCCTAAACCCAGCAGGAGCCCGCTCAACATAAAACTAAAGGTTTAGAGATGTTTATATATATTTACCATTTTCGTATGTATGTATTCACGTCCGCCATAACCAATGTAAACAAACAAATGGACGCAATGCAAATAATGCCAGGTGGCAAATTATGAACTTTTCAGAGAGAAAGTGTGTATATAATTATTGTAAACGTAATATTATTGATTTTGTGTATTTATTGAGTGCTTTGTTTATTTCTTTTTGGCAACACGGACATTTTCACGACCCCGCGGGTAAGTTTTAATAGTCACTTTATTTTTTTGGCAGAGTGGGAGATTTGTGGGTGTTTTAGTGGTGCGCCTGCTAGCCAGAAGACGGACTCCTCTCCAGCGGCGGCCATTTTCACCACCCACTAACGGTACTTTAAGCCCCCCTCAGGGGTATATAAGGCAGGCGCTCGCCTAGCCAAATCGTCAGTCTAGGGCTCGGGCCTCCTCCCCTAGCAAGCCTAGGCACTACCCCCCAACCTCGAAAGGGTTGCTTCCTGAGAAGGGAGCCTAAACCCGCCTGCCTGTCCTCTACACAGGTTGCTTCCTGAAAAGGGAGCCTAAAATAAACCTGGTTCTACCCTACTCCTGTGCCGAAAGCGCAGTTCGTAAGGAGACGTGCCCTAGCCGCGTGGGCAGGTTAAGGGAACGCACTCTACTGCAAGTCTAACTTGTCGCCGCGAGGCGTATATCTGTGACCGCTGGATGCGGAAGTAGAGCCAAGTCTGTGAGAAGTTCAGGGGCTCGAGCATAGTGAACACTGTATACGTAAACCAGTAGTGTATAAAGACCTGTGTATGTAAAACCGAATGTATTAACAAGTGTGTAAAGCCAGTGATTGTAAAGTGTACCAAGTTGATAACAATATACAGTTCAAACATATTTTTGTAGTTTCATTTCTGAAGTACTCATGTCTGATTCAGAGTGTTTAATAATTGATATTTCACCTGAGAAACGAGCAGTCATTGAAGGTCGTAAGGCAGAGGCCGCAGCTAAGCGCAGACAGGCCGTTGCAAGTAGCAGTGAAATACCTGTGGGAGTATTTCCCCCACCCCAGAAAATATCAGAAAAACCTACAACTCTTTCAGAACTTTGCCGTCGTTACAAAGACATGGAGAATAAGCCACCTAAATGCAAACGCGATAATTTTAGTCGCATCCTTAGGGACCTACACCGCCTTTGCCATTAATTAGTCCTATCAGAACTCCACAAAGACCAGCACCTCTGCCGCACCCTCGCATCCAGCAACTGAAGAGGGAAGCCAACTTCCGAGCCGAAGCCTGTGTCAGACTGAAAACGCTGCCTCCTGAGGGAGCTCTTCTAAATATGGTGAGTGGTTAACACGTCTACCCCTCTTCATGAAAAGTGAGAATTTTCCCGCTCTGCTGTGGAGACTGCGTTGTGTCGACTGCCCAGGAAACCACTCTCCTCGGGGCATCTAGCAGCCTCTCCTCTCCTTCAGGGAACTCTCATGCTTAAGCCTTATTACAACCCTGAAGGAAACTTAAATTCAACCCCTTTGCCAGCAGAGTGGCGACATTATTTGCAATTGTTTGAAATAAATGAAAGATCATTCAATTGCATAATTTATAGATTCTTTGTTTTTTTTTCTTTCTTTAATCTGTTTCACAGCTTGGTTTTCTTCTTCTTCTAATTTTTTGTGAGTGTCTGATGTATTTCCACTTCTGCCTTCTTTATACTTGCAATGTAAATCTTTCAAAGTTCATAGCAAAACCTCGTTGCCACTTCTCATTATTACAAAATGGTTCCTGTCCTTGGGTTTCTGCTGTGTTTCTTCTCTTATCCAGACCACATCCTTCCCTCTGGTCCTTGGGGCAACGTGTTGCTGGCATCTGAGGTAAGGTTCTCACTGCTACATCCAGGTTGAGTGATTGACCCTACATTTGTACTAAAGGTGTACTAAAGGTGCCTGCCTACTGGCCGTGTGTTTGCCACAGTTTGTAGTTTGCCATGCCACTACAAGTACTTCTGTTCGTTATAATGCATGAGATTTAAAGCCAGACTGTTGACTAGTAAGGTTATGCTTTCAGTAACTGTTTTGAGGTTCTTGAGGCTAACTAGCCCATTTAAAATATCAGCATTAAGATGTGATTTCTACATCTTGCTGTGAAATTCTGGTGAACCTGTTGGTTGCAACGTAAAAAAAAAACCAGACCTATAGGCTAGATGATATTTGTTCCATTATGATAATGCCCTGCTTACGAACATAGGGGAGAAATTATGAAATTTGGTTACAACTTCTTTGGCATCCATCCATCTTGTGATTGTAACATAAATCTTTGCTATTTTTATCTGTTAAATTTTGATTAGTCTAGTAGATTAGACAGTACTCCAAACATTTTATAGGCTAATACTTATAGTTTTAAAGTAGACAGGTCACTGGGTTTTTTATAGACTGATGTTTTCTGTTTTCAAGATCACAGGTCACTGAGTTTTTTAAATAGGTTGTTTTTTAATCTGTTTTGTCTCGTGCATTCATAATTATTTTATAGTGTTGACTGTGAGTGTTGTTTGTGGCAGGAACATAATATGATGCACCTGCAGAGGAAAGTGACGCGGCTCGAGGAAGACAAGCGGCTGTCACACGAGGTTGCTCGCCTGCGTCTTGAGGAAGCAGAACAACTGAAGAAGAAGAACCAACACTTGCAGTCCATGGTGGCCCTTTGTAGGTGTGGATTTATGGTACCACCAGGCACTCCTGCACAGGTACATGATGGCAAGGAGGCCGCGTCAACTGGCAAGCAACGTCGCAGGAGGTGAGACAGACACAGAGTCTGCATGTTGCATGTTGCCACGGGACAGTAAGTTTCACTTTCTTCTTGCTCCTTTCTGTACTTTTGCTTTTAGAAATTCTAATTGCTTAAGGGCATGGGCAGGTTAGCAACAGTATATTGCATACAGTCATGCTTAGGAATAGTGTATTTTTAAAATTTGTGTTTAATAAATACAGTAAAATCTCCATTAACGAATATCCTATTTAACGAAAAACCCTACACAACGAAGCATAGATTTGGTCTCGCCAATCCCCCATAAGAACAATGTGTTTCTAACTTCCAGATATTGAAATTTATTTGCTTCGAAATGATAAATTTCTCTTTACAATGAACTACTGGTTTTTAAAAAAACACGTAAATAATATTCTACAAGCCACTATTTTTTTAAATCTCCACACGCTAAAAATACATTAATACGTAGATGCACAGAATCAAAAAATGGTAAATGAACACAAACAACGCTTCTTCAGTTCCTTGATTTAATTATATAACACGTGCATGTGGCACTTTACATAAAATGGCCATCCAGCTCATAGCTGCTACTTCACTGCTCAAGGTGGTGGAATTCCGTACCATGGCTTTAGCATGTTAGCATGTCCAAATCCCGTTTTTCAGTGGTCAAAGATGCACACACATACAAAACTGTATGTTATCTGTAATGTAGGACCACAAGGATCACATTGTTAATTGTTTTGCTTTTCCGTTACGTAATTATAGATGATCGTTTAGAAGTCTGATAGTTATGCGTTTACAAAAGTGTGGCAGTAGATAATACTGTAAATATAAAACTATGAATTTTAGAAGTTGTTGATCAAGGTGATAAAATATGTGATCTTGCTAACTGTTCCAACGTCCACGTCTAGGCCTACAATATTAACCATAATTTAAAATTATGTACCGATTGAAGACAATATTGCCTTGGTTGGCTAAAAGAAAATGTAAGTACATTCGGGTGCCATGTATCACACCAGACTTGAGCCTTTCAACATCACTATTGTATAGCTTTCAGCACATCAGGCTGTGAGCACTATTCATTTTTTTGGGGTGTTGTTTCATTCTAAAGACATTGTACACATATTTAATTTAATTACACTAGACCCCCGATTTTACGAATACTCACGGTTCCTCTCATCGCATTCGTAAAATCGCTACCTTCGTAAATTCGATAGCGGTTTATTTTTGCCCCCCCCCCCCCCCTCATTTTCCATAATAGAAAATTTTAAAATTGCATTTTTTTCTGCAAAGCGTCTCTAGGCCCCGACTTCCGTAGCGTTTTGCGGGAAATTAATTAACGTAATAATGTAAACATAAATTGATATCAGTAGCCAGATGTCACACTGTTGAGCGGTAGATATGACCGACCCTTGTCCCCAAAAAATGAGAAAATCGAGACTCCGAGTGTCTTCTCTCGAGCGAATAGCCCGACTCCCGTAGCATTTAACGGAAAAATAACGCAAGTGATAGTTTAAATATAAATTTATATCAATAGTCAGACGTCTTATGATCAAAAGAACACCGATAAACAATAGATATGACCAATCCTTTTCCTAAAAAAAAAGAGAAAATCGAAGATTCCGAGTGTCTTCTCTCGAGCGAATAGACAGACTTCCGCAGCATTTAACGGAAAAATAACGCAAGTGATAGTTAAAATATAAATTTATATCAATAGGCAGACGTCTTACGATCAAAAGAACACCGCTAAACAATAGATATGATCGACCTTTGTCCTAAAAAAAAAAGAGAAAACCGAGCTATTGATTGCCTTCTCACGAGCGAATAGCCAGATTTGCGTAGCGTTTAATGGAAAAAAAAAAGTAGGCATTCCTTACTAGTAAAATGCCCTTGTAAATTATTCACCAAAGAAAGAAGGAATAAGCGGATGTATTTATTTATTGCGCAGTTTTATATAACCTAACGTAAAAACATTCCGCCTCGACGTTGTTGATGAATTGTACGAGAACGTAGATACTAGTAGCGTGCAGAGCGGACAGATAGCGACACTGTACGAACGTTCACAAGATGGTAGATAGATAGCGGCACCTTAGCGCCATATACCGACGTTGTTTCAAAAACGCCATTTTGCGACGTTCTTACCTAAAATCGTCGAGAATTACATGTATACGTGATTGAAAATAATCACTTTCGCAGTCAGTATATGCGGTAAAAATAAATTAGGAGTTCCGGAATTACGTAATACACGAACGTCTATTTATTTCCAAGTTCAGCATACCCGGAGACAAATGTTTCTACGCTTGGATAATAGGTAGCGCTATTATCGTGCTCACTTGTGAAACCCACGTTTTACGACACGCAATAACGCATTGTTTAAGCAAATTATGCGCCAAGTTAATTGTTTTAAGTACGTATGGTGTTAACGCAATAAAGAAAAATATCACGGTATTATTTTTAGAGTTCGTGTAAAAAAGTAAACTCATTCGACGCGAGACGAGAGAAGTTGGAGACAGGCCTGCCGGCTTGGCACAGGCGGCGGCGACGCGCGGTTTTCAAACTGTCACTGCCACATTTTTTAATGGATTTTTGCTATTTTGTTTTATTTTTAATATTGTGACTTACCAAGTAATAACTGCAACTCTACAATTCATATTTTAATGCCATGAATTAGATACAGTATGTTTTATTCATTGTCAACGTAATTCCTTACAATTTTTTTTGTCATTTAATTTTGTTATTTTTTTGAGGGTTTCTGAGATTGTATTCGTAGAATCGCTACCTTCGTTAAATCCAGGGTCCGTAAAATCGGGGGTCTACTGTATTTACATTTTTGTACAAAATTCAATTAAATTGGTACTATATAATGAAAAAAAAAAATAGTTTCTTGAGCATAGGTTGAAAATGTGGGGTGCTGGTAAAACATGGGTGAATACAGTAATTTAGAGGTGTCTACAAAATTTTACGTGTTATTCATACTTTACGTTTACAAAATACATTACAGCAGAACACTGATTTTACAATGCCTCACAGTGCCCTAGAATGGCCTCACAAAATCACTGACCTTGAAAAATCTTATTTGATCATATTTGGTCTCATAAAGTGGAAAAGGGCTTTTTTCATGATAATTCTGCTTCAGTCATCTCAAATAGTAATTAAAGTATGTTTTTCAAATGTGACATATATATCTATCTTCCGAATTATGTACACACCAGAGCACATAGGTATGAACACTAGTAAAAAAAAAAAAAAAAAAAAAAAATTGATCGGCTGTAAACATTTTTGGACAACTTATTACTAGAATTTAAATACAGGCAGTCCTCTACATTCATTCAACTTCTATAAATAGTCTGTAGTACCCATAATTTAACTATCACACAATGAAGTCAGACTTTCAAACATAACTGACAAAATCAAACATACTGTACTCAGTTTTCCAACCAGTCAATTATACATGATTTTCTGAAAAATTTTTTACAATTAATGCTTCAGAGCAGTTCTTATATAATTGTTTATTGTGTATATATCACATAATTATGAAAAAGAAAATAAGCCTACTTGTGACTTAGTAAGATAAATTACCATTTTCTATATAATTTGTGGTTATTGAAGATATTTTTTTACTGTTACCTTTTTTCTTTCTTTCTTTTTTCTCCCCATGTCATACAATATCACTTAAAAATACACATTAGTACAAGATATGTATTTTAAGGCTGTGGTAATTGCGAATTTATTTTAAAAAGATTCTGTTACCAATTTTCACTTTTTTGTAATTTTAATATTTTTCCATGATTTGTGATTTTTTTTGTTTGCTGAAAATCACCTAGTAAAGCTTAGTTCTATTTGTAAGATCAGTGTTTTATTGTTTTTCGCAGTATAATTGAATACAGAGAGTGAATGTGCATGTATGTGTTTAGGAGTACCTGTTTATGAATGTCTGTCTGCACACACACATGTGGATGTCGATGTGTCATTACTAGCATGTTTTCTCTATTTTCACTGAACACAAATTCAGACCTATGTTACATGTAACTTTACTTTGGCATTCAGCTGGGCATGACTAGTCATTAACTTTTTCGAGGTAGGGTTATAAAATGCCTTGCTGCATAATCTTATCTGTGGTAATCAGGCTTCTAATGTTCTTTCATTTGCTTCTTGATTGTAATTTTTTATAATTGTCATGCTTTGGTTACATTAATTTGTAATTACTATAGAAAATATATCATAAATAGCAGTAATGTAGTTTACGTCCTCAAAAACCTAAAATAGGTAAACCTATATTGCTACTTGTAATTTAAAATGTCATTATGCCAGCAGAAGGATCTTGTACTGATTGTGAAGGAATAACTTATTTTTCACTATGGTGAACGTTTTTAACTACAGTTGTCCCCTAATTTTACAAATGATCACGGTTCCATTTTTCGAATACTCTTGGTTCCTTTCATCACATTTGTAAAATTGCTACCTTCGTAAATTAATAAAGGCCTATTTTGCTAGCAACCTCATCATAAAATTGAAAGAAAAAAAAAAAAACATATTTTCTGCAAAGTGCCTTCAGCCAGGCCCAGATTTTCAAAGTGTTTTGCAGAAAATAGAAATATAGTTATTGAAACAAATTTATTTCAATAACCAGGCGCCTTTCAATCAAAATCATATCTCTGATTGGTAGTTATGACCAACTCTTGTCCCAAAAATAAGTAACACTGAACCCATAGTTAGACCTCCGTAGTGTTTAATGGGAAAATGTCTATGATACTGTAGTTGAAAAATAAATTAATATCAATAGACATGTCTTCCGATTAATAGCATAGCTCTGAACAGTAGATATAACCTGTGACAGTTCGCTCTGCTGCTGCCCCACGATGGGCGTACAAAATGTGACGCGGCCGAATCACCTACTTCTTGTCCCACGATGGGCGGCCAAAATGTGACAGGTCACATTCTAGTCAGACAAAAATGTAGCGAGTGGCACTGCTCCACGTCCACGACTAGCTCAGCGACATCAACACAAAGGGCGTGGGTTCACCCAACGTAGCACGAGACAAGGAATAAAATGGCAGAACTTTCATAAAGATTTTGGGGTTTATTACATGAAATTACGTTCCAAATTTATACATTGGTCAAACTCTGACTGCAGGGAGGCACCCTTTTGAGCAAACAAAAGGGAGGAAAAAAAATTAAATTTTACAAACTATGTGCTGGTGATCACCGAATCCATCAGTTTCTCTTAAACAGAAACATAAAACCCCAACTTCACAAATCATTTAAACAACAAAAATACATATGAAAGTCAATACTAAAGTTGCAGAACCACCCACTCACGGCATTTCCATGCGACCGTCTCTGCCGCCATCTTGAACCAGGCCTCTGCGCAGTGGCGGTGCGTAAGGCCGTGCTCTCGTGCTGTAGCACCGAGTAAAATTAAATTTTTACAAAGTTACTGTGTACTTGGTAATTTTATTAAATTTCAGGTAATGCGCCGCGATTTATACTTGTAACCTTTCTTAATAAGAGATCGACTGCTTTGCGCAAGTTTCACAGGCGAACGGAGTTTTCTCAAGTAATTTCGTT
>PNEQ01003552.1:0-12107 GCA_003012365.1 Medauroidea extradentata | reverse complement strand
ACTTAGGTCCTAGTATAATATTACTGGTTTCCATGAAACGCAGTGCAATTTCTCAATACATGTAAACCAAAAGTTCTATGTCTTTGTGTTAATATTATGACTATTAGCAGGAAAATAAAGTATAGCAATTTAGAGGGGGAGGGGGTGAAGATCATTATATTCAGAGCACTGAGCTCAAAACATTGACCGGCCGCCACTGCCTCTGCGGCCAACAACAATCAACCGTCTTGGGCTACATCTTGCCAACGACCCCTCTACCTTCGCGTGCAAACTACCCATGTTGCCCACCAGTGGTGCCGCCCTGCAGCCATTACAGGAAACAACTTGAAATATTACATTTTTACATAACAGAAGATTATTTTTAATTCTTGATATCTCAGCATAGTTACAAACATTAACATTTTAGTTTCCAAATCAATCATATACAAATATATTTATTAATAACCTTGTTGCTAGGTGAAAGAAACATTTAATTTAAATTTGACGCGGCCAATCAGCAACAGTCTGTGATCTTGTTGGCTGGTTTTGCACTGAAATATAGTAACTTTTCTTGGAAACACTAAATTGAGGAGCAATCATTCAAAACTAGACATGTCCAAAATCCCTAAAATGAGTAAAATGCCCTTTCTAAATAAGTAAGATGTGTTACATACTAATTTGAACTCGGACTCCACAATAAACCAAATTGTCTTATTGAAATGGGTATGTTTATTCTCAGTTAGTGCTATAAAATATTATGTTTATTCACTTTTTTCTACAGCTAGATAAGGTGGACATGTCTGGTTTTGAAAGTTTGCTCCTCAATTTAGATTGATATCTCTGTCCTTTTGACACTCCAAGCTTTAACAATGAACACACATAATTTTGTTAAATTGAAATGCAAACAATTTGAGAAAAAAATACATATTGAAAATTTACCAGACATAAACAGAATCATTTAAATTTTTAATAAATATGAACATAAATAAGCAAACTGTTATCCTTACTGTTAAATGAGTAATTTCTAATTACCAAATTAAATGTTTATTTTAAGAAGAATTAGTCCACAGTTACTCAAATTGATTATTTTAAATACAAATTAATTTCCACTGACGTGCTGGCATTTAACAAATAATGTTCTTAATAAACTGTTCTTAACAAAACTTTCAGACACCATTGTTAGAATGACCATGAGGCCTACATTATAAATGACAAAATAAAATTGAAACTTGCATATTGTAAAATAAACATGTAAAAATTAATCTGGGGTCAAGGCCTGGGCCACGCTACAACCCCCCAAGTTAAATTAGTTTAGCAAACTAAAGAATTAAACTTCCAAACTGGTTCGGCAGCAAAACAAGGCTTGTCAACATATGACTACAGTATACTTGAAATATACACAAATTACAAACAATTGTTTGAATAAAATTACCCAATCCAAAGTTAAGTTACATTATAGGACTACAACTTTGTAAGAACTCTGAAACAAATTTTAACTCTCGACAATCTTGGTTAATCAATGCTTTCTTTACACATATTAACAGTCCAGTGTTCAGTTATTAAACAGTCTACCTTGTATAATGTTTAAATCATTCTCCAAAGCTATCAACAATAATTGTTTCAAATTATTGTCCAGGGTGACAGATTCTCTCTCATATTTCAAGGTCAACATTTCTGAACATTAAAACAGACACTACTAATAACATCCAACATATACAAAGCAAACACTAAACATTATGACAAATATAGAATTTCTTCCCAAATACACATAAATCATGGATGGTAGACTTCTCCTATTTACAATTTGTGACAAGAAACAAACATACAGAATTACACAAGATCTACAACTATTTTATAAACACAAACATTTCCAAATTATAAACAGCAATACAATAAACAATGAGACTTGAATAAACAGCAAAATACACTTTCAAATATCTGAATTAAAAGATACTGGTTTTTAGTTTCTCAAATTTAAAATAGCAAAACCTGTGCCATTTCTCACATTATCGAATACTTAATTACAAACACCTTTAACTTACTGAAATATGTACTAGTAACACTTGTGGCAACTTTCACATTTTTGTATAGGCCTATCCCATTTACAAATACCTTTAACTTACTCAAACATGAAACAGTAAACTTGTGGCAATACTTACACCTTCCGTTCTTGTACTGACCATCAAACACATAAAATGAAATTGTCAATATTTAAACTAATATTTCCAAATAGTATTCATGTAGATAAAAAAAAAAAACACATTTATTAATTTTTACAGTAGTCCTACCTGTTAGTTAAAAGTTGCAAATGATTTTTAATTTTCAGTTTCTCTTTCATGCAGACTGTGTTACCATTCAAATTTTATTACATAGGGCTAAATTGTGTATGATTATTTGCCTCATAACTTAATACATGTTTACTAAATTATATTACATTCTTTTAAACTTTTTGTAGAGTGTAATGACAAAACAAATTAAATTAAGATCACTGATACATAACACACATTTTACATTACAAATTCAAACAAATAAATACTGTAATTTCCTTGGTTAATTTTGAGGACCCAAACAAACAGGAAATGAAACAAACATGGCCCTTACTGCACAGTTCAGGGTGTCCACCGACAGGGAAAACCTGGAAAACAGGGAAAAGTCAGGGAATTTCATCTAACAGGGAAAAGTCAGGGAAATATCAGGGAATTTTCATTTGGGTCAGGGAAAAATGATACAAAACAGCCCAGAATAAACATTTTTGTAGTACGGAATAGTTAAATTATTACAATTTAGCTATCACAGTAAATTTATTTGTAAGCGCTTCTGGTTACATTCACTGCAGGGAAACCTGATTTAATTTTTTTGATATAAAATGGTTTTTCTTATTTTATTCAACATATTGAGTCACTTAGTATGTAGTCTGTGATTCAAATGCATATATCCAATTCTTTTAATGTTGTTCCATTAAAGCTATTTATTTCAAATGTGCTGTGTTGATGTAAAATTATGGAATCAAAGATACCAATTCAGCCAAGAAGTTAGGGCAGCTTGTAACATTTTGGACCTTGAGCACCGATGAGGGTGAAGGAAGTTGGGGGACACACGCACACATGGACACGTGCACACAGTCAGGAAGGTGATCTCATAAGCCTACTTTTTCCTTTGGAAAGTAGGCTAAAATATATTTTCATAGTTATAGTCTAGCCTGTGGCATAGAGAAGAAACTGTTATTTCCACTGAAACAATTGGTTTAACACAACTGTCTGAAAAAGCTAGAATCTATACAACAGTATTTTGTAAGTGTAGCATATGTAATAAAATAAAAAAAATTGTAGGTTTGTGTAAAGATTCGTTGTAACAAAACAATAGTGAATAATTAGAACTGTTGTCCCCTAAGAATGTGTAGTAGAATATGAAGGTGCAGACATGGCAACAGAGAATCCACAGTTCACTTTTGTTCGTATCATGCTGCATGCTGATACGTTCGTTAACCGTTGTCAGTTGTTTGTTTACATCCACAGTTTGCTTTTGTTCTCAACATGCGGCATGCTGATACGCTCGTTACTCATTGTCTGTATGTTTACTTGGCGGAGTGCAGATATTTTTTTCTATGGTTTGTGCGAGTATTAATATCTTTTGAACAAGTCTGAAGTCTGTTGATTTACATTTAAATTGTATTTTATCTACTGTACCTCATAATAGAGGAACACGCCTGAACTTTTCAGCTCGTGCATTGTAGGGTGTGTTAAAAAGTTACAGAATAATGTCGCCCCGTGTGTAATTATGAAAATGATTACGTGCATTAAAAGTATCTGGAAATGTATGTTTCATTAGTGTTATTTCCACGACGTAGTTGATTAAGGAAGAAAAAGACTGTATTTAGGTTGTATTTGTTAACTGATCCAGCTACTATTAAATGAATCAATGAATCACTAAGTTCGTGGGGGTAACTCTGCAAGGTGCAATTGGTGCAATGTTAATTTTTATTTAAGCAACATGGGCCGGCACTCCGTTATAAGCCACATTGAAGGCAGAAAACAATATAGGGCGGGCTGGGAGTTGAAACTCTGTTAAGGTAGGCCTAGATCAGGATGTCCACCGACAGGGAAAACCTGGAAAACCGGGAAAAGTCAGGGAATTTCATCTTACAGGGAAAAGTCAGGGAAATATCAGGGAATTTTCATTTGGGTCAGGGAAAAATGATACAAAACAGCCCCCAATAAACATTTCTGTAGTACTGAATAATTAAATTATTATAATTTAGTTATCGCAGTAAATCAATTTGTAAAGGCTTCTGATTACATTCACTGCTGGGAAACCAGATTTAATTTTTTTGATATAAATTGTTTTTCTTATTTTATTCAACATAGTGAGTCGCTTAGTATGTATTCTGTGATTCAAATGCATGTATCCAATTCTTTTAATTTTGTTCCATTAAAGCTATTTATTTCAAATGTGCTGTGTTGATGTAAAATTATGGAATCAAAGATACCAATTCAGCCAAGAAGTTAGGGCAGCTTGTAACATTTTGGATCTTGAGCACCGGTGAGGGTGAAGGAAGTTGGGAATAACCATAATTAAGATTGGGATTAACCAAGATTAAGATAAGAAGTATCCTTGAGAAATCTCACCCAAGTCCCAGCACTATTTTCACAAGCAAAATACAGGAGTGACCGGTTACTGTGAAGCAATCACATTAGCCATTTGGCCGATGCAGGCCTTAAAAAGTACCAGTTTTGCCGATAATAGGTCAGGGAAAATTAACAGATATTAACTGGAAAACAGGGAAAAGTCAGGGAATTCGAAAACCGAATATCAGTGGACACCCTGTTAAGATGCTTTATTTAAATGTGTACCATGTGAAACAACTATGTTTCCAGATTAGTGTCATAGCAAAGACAGTGAGATAAGATAGCTTTTTACTTCACATTTGGTCTTGCGCCATATTTTATAGATGAAGTGCTAGAGAGGAAACAAGTTGTAGTTTGTTTTAACGAATCACTGAACAAAGTTTCGCAAAAACAACATTCACATTACAGTACGTTTTTGGGATTCAAAGTGTGATAGTGTAGTGGTCAGGTATTACATGTCTTTTAGGCCACTTATTAAATGAGTGAGCGAGAGATTTTTTTGGTCAGCTCTTAACAGCAAGGTCTTCAGCGCTGGTGAGGGAAGACATGAGCTGAGTATGGAGCAGTGCCAAACTGAAAGGGTGGGGGAAATGGGAATCCCTGTGAAAACCCGCAGACCAACAGCATCATCCAGCACAATTCCCACATGCGAAAATCTGGGGACAGACTCCGCTGGTAATCGAACCTGGATCACCTTGGTGGGAGGCTAGAAGCCTGACCCCACTATCACCACGGCCCCACTTATTAAATGCTTTTAATTCTGGTATAGCCTTTCCTCTCCATGACTTCACAACCACCGCATTTTAAAAGTGGAAATTGAAAATTGTGTTTTAATACTCCCAGGACTTTGTTGCTTTGTAAATAATGAAGATATGATAGAATTTCTGCAAAGTGAAGTGATGTTGGTAAGTAGTGTCCAGCATCACAAAAATAGATAAATATTGGTAACTACTTGTCGTGTACCAGCCAAACTATTGATTTTAGACATATAGTTTATTGTTGAAAAACGTTTCTAGAGGTAGTTTTTCGTAAAAAATAATGTTTGTTACATTATATTAGGTTACCTAAATTAACCTAACAAAAATTTTACGTAGGGCTTTTAGAGACTTTAAGAAGTAACACTATGTAACAAAATTTTTGTTTGGTTAGGTAACGTAACCTAATGTTAGGTCAGGTTACCTAACCAAACTAACATAACAAAATTTTTTATGTAGGACTACTTATAACGTCTCTTAAAAAACATTGTTCATTGGTAAGCTATATACAGTATCTAAAATGAATTGTTTGGCCGGTACATGATTAGTAGCGATTCTTACTATTTACCAAAAAATTATGTCATGATCATACAGCTTGGTTAATTTGATTGATGTTCTGTCGGTCAGGGAAATAGAGGAGCTGACCTGGAAAAGTCAGGGAATTTTTTTACAGGTTTCGCTAGCCACCCTGTTAGTCTACATGTATATTGTTTAGTGTTTGCTTGTATGTTATAACAGTATGTGATTAGAAATTTTTTTACAGGCCTCTAGCTGCTGTAGAAAATCAACAACACACTCCAGTCCGGAAACATTCCTTGAACCATCAACTTTAAAATGACAGTACAGTGAACCTGCAGCCAAACTGGATTATAGCTTTAGACTGTAAATACATACTGTACAATGTTTTTGCTGTTCTTTTTTTATGTACAAGATTAAAAAATAACTGTTATAAGTGATGTATAAATGTATTTGTTCACAAATTTTTTTGTACTTTTCTACATAGATACACTAATTTTTAGTAAACTAATTTACAATTGAGTGGAATTCTTTCTGTACAAAATAAATTTCTGTGAACACGTCACACGTTAGTCAATATTGAACTTCATTTTTGCATACACTCTCGCAGTTCCACAGAATTTGTTTGTACCCTAGATGACTAAATTTAGACCATTGTCTCCACCACCCTTCACCCCTCACCTACTTGAACAAAAATATGTTTTGGGTGTGGTCTTATATCAACATATCTCTGGCCGAAACTGCTGTGAAAGACTCTTGATATGAGAGTTCATACAAGCGCACAAAATTTTAGCTGCGAGTTATTATAAAGCAGAACATTTACATTAACTAGGTTACTAACACTTGAAATGTGGTATGAATAATAGTAATTTATTAATGCCATTTTCATTAGCTTTTGATTTTGTTTCTGTTCTCGCTAAAGAATTACAAAATGTATGTAAAGAAAATAAAACATGACTTCCTAGGAGACTACTAAAATGAAAATCACTGCCAGGCTTTAATTGTATTGAAATTAAGATTTTTTGTATGCACACAATCAACAATGTACAATTTATTTACTCATCCATCCATTGTCTGTTGAACACAACTAATTCTCCTGAAGAGCTTCCACTATTACGAAACTGCTCTACATGATTCAGACTTGTTCGCATTGTGGTGTAATTCACCCTTGTACTAACGTACGCAAATAAGTAAAATAAATTTTGACAACTTCATGATGTATACAGATTGAATTTTAAACTACACTAGACCCCCGATTTTACGAACCCTGGATTTAACGAAGGTAGCGATTCTACAAATACAATCTCAGGAACCCTCAAAAAATAACAAAATTATATGACAACATTGACAAATAATAAAACATACTGTATCTAATTCACGGCATTAAAATATGAATTGTAGAGTTGCAGTTATTACTCGGCAAGTCACAATATTAAAAATAAAACAAAAATAGTGAAAATCCGTTAAAAAATGTGGCAGTAACAGTTTGGAAACAGCGCGGCGGTGGCGGCGCCTGTGCCAAGCCGGCCGGCCTGTCTCCGTCAACTACGACGTATTAGGATCTATATTGAGGTCGTACTATAGACACAAAGTTCCTGCGCATGCGCATTATTGCTCATTTTTCTATAGTACAGCCTCCTTCTAGGCTGTTTCACGACGTCTTATTATAACAAAATAAGCCGCTATCGAATTTACGAAGGTAGCGATTTTACGAATGCGATGGGAGGAACCGTGAGTATTCGTAAAATCGGGGGTCTAGTGTATATATTTTTATGTGTGGAAACTTTTCGGAAAAATACATGCAAGACAAAACATATTACCTTATTAGCTAGTTCCTAGCCTCACACATTTCTCTTGTTCACTACAGACAAAAAAAAATTACTGTAAAAATAAGAGTATATTATTTTGTTTAATGTTCAAAGCACCGGCAAAATGAGACTGCTCTGGGTTTATCAAACACGAAAGAAAAAAATTCACTGCTTCATTTAGTTTAATAAATATGGCTTTTGTGACGGCGTTATAAAAAAAATAATTACTCTCGTGCAGGAAAAAAAAATCTAGGGGAGCAGGTCATATACATTGAATGATAGCTGGCTTGCATATTTCCACGTAGTCGGCGACATGGTGATGGAGCAGGGAAAGTCTTGTAATTTCAGTAAAAAAATTATAATTAGCGGGCACGGGTGCAGCCTCTTCTTACTTGCCGACGTACCAAAAAAAACTCTAGCCTAAACACGTCTCTCCATCGTGTTTCTGGTGTAGGATGGCAGTCGTACAATTACATGTTTTATCACAGAAAATCAAGACTAATGAAAAATGGTGAAAATTCTTTTAGAGAAGCTTTTAACAAAGCCTATAGTACTTTCAAAATTTTGTACCAAATTCTCCAAAGCACGTAAAAAAATAAATAGCTAGCATAAAATGTTACTAAGCATAGAGAACTTAAATATTTTATGATAGTACAGAACACTAAACTGGAACAAACCTGAAATATTATTTTTATGGCAAAGAAGCAAAATAAAAATTATGTATGTGTGTTCAGTTAACCACAATTAAATTTAAATTATAATTACAAACATTTTTACATACTAAGAGTGGGCTTTAATTAATCTCAACACTAAATATAGCAATCTGTAATGTTACTATTACAGATAGCCCCTCCTGCTGTTGCTACTGTGAGCAATATGTGAACTGGACGAACAGCAATCCTGTTAAAACACATGTTTTTGTTTACCATTGAACAGGTGGCTGATAGCAAAACAACAAAGTTAACACTCTTATCAGGGTTAACAACAAACTTAGCACAAGTGAAATGTTAGTAGATTAACAAAAATGAAAGTTTGCATAGCTTGGAATCAAAGTAACTTCAGGTATAGTGTCTGAACATGGTCTCTGAAACAAAAAAAAAAAATATAATACACAATACAAATATTCCTCGTAATTAATTGTGGTAGCCTTGTCTGTGTTCAAATCCAGGTATCCACTTCCTGGAAGTTGTGTAGAATAGTGTGACCTCTCTCATCTGACTCTGCATCTTGTTAGCCAGTGACTAATGCCTGGCATAGTGCAGGCACACATACTCTTCTAGTCTTGAAAATGTACAGGCACCAGTACACATCGTACACACAATCACATTTAAAAGTCATTAAAAAAATGTTACTTTCTTGTATACCATTATTTGAAATTTAATTAACGCCTATGAATTTAAAACAGTAAATTATGTTTATGAAGTGTCTTTCGTGCAAAAAAAAAATTACTTAAAATTCACTTGTGCAATGTTCTCTCGTGCGTTAAGTTTATTAGTAGTTCACACATATAACTGTCAATACTGCGTTAACATATTTCACAATGCTCTCACGTAAAGTTCACTTTTCTTAATTGTGTTGTCTTTGTAAATAGCAAATTCATAGTCTGCATGCCTGAGATATTGGATGAGGTTTGGTTGATGTAAAAACTGTACTCTTTGTGTACATCATAATTAAACTGGACAACAATATCTCAAAAGGTTTATCAGAAGACCTTAACCAACAATTAAAGGAAATGACAGGTTTTTGAGACAAAGCTATGCCTCAAACGTTGCAAAACGTTAGAACGACATACACTTGAAAAACATCAATAATTACAAATCACAAGTATCGTAAGAAATAAACAAAGGATTATTTCAACAATGGACAACCAGCATTTAGCTAGCTGAAGTAAACTATTCCAACAATTAACAATTGCACACTTCATAGTTTTAAGATGGTTTGCAAATTACAACATGTAGGTGTATATAAATCAAAATTGAAAATAAGAAATCGGTGTAGTGTGTTTACCTTCTAAGGATACAGCAGACAGCTAGAAATCAATATAAATAAATGACTATTAACAAAGGTCCTGTTTTATCCAATGCATTAATAATGCATTAACATTATCTGATGATAAGAATTTTCTTGTAACTATATGTTCTTGTGTTTCACGTGAAATAGGCTGTTCCTTAATGAAATTGACTTGTGTTGGTAGTGCATTTTATTCTTGCTACATAGGTACGTATTTATTTCCAGACAGTAGAAAGTTTGCAGTGCTAGCGTACAACTTGTTACATATATTTTTTAAATACAACTGTATCATTTTAGATGTAAAGATATCTTCTCTTGATAGCAGCTACTAATAACTTACATATGCTTGGAGTTATATTCTTTACTTTTGCAAGATGGTTGGCTGTTACACAGGGTACATACTTTGTGAGATAAACAGCAAACTTGTCAGCTGCAAAATAAAAACGACTAGGCAAATCACTTCAGTGGAACCTTATCAGCAGTTCTCATCTGGGGTACCTAGTGTCGCACAAATAATATAAAATCAGCTGTAAACAAGTTAAGACACCTCACACAAAAATATTCATAATCTATGAAATTATGACCCATTGTAAACATTTTAATTAACAGTGATGTTAACAACTCGCCTAGCCAATAATCCACCAGAAATAAAATTTCCAGCAACTGTTATCTCCGCTATTTTAGGTTCATTGTCGCTGTACATTAGGCTTCACGTATGGTTTCAGTTGTGTCAAGTTAAATTTTCCAGCAGGTCTTCCATCCAGATGTTCTAACTCGTAGCAGTTATTTTGCACAATGACATTTATTCGGAAAGGGCCTGAAAAAACTAGAAATAACTTCTTTGTTACTTTCTCCCAGAAGGAACTGACAGGATTTGTACAACGTAAAACTTACTTTCCTAGCAAAATTGCACTTCTTGCTCAACTTTTAATATTTTCTTAGAGTTTTAGCTGCCATATATAGACGTAACTGGACTAAACTGAACATTTCTTGCTGTAGCTTACTGGGATCCTCTTCTGGTATACACATTGGTAGCTTTGGTAGAACTAGGGTGTCAGTAACTTGGTGTGGTGGTTAGCGAGGACTTCAGTAGGGGTGAAACCAGTGGAAATGTGGATTAGTATTATTGATGACAAATTCAATCAGTGGAAGCTTGTCAAGCCAGCTCTGTTGAGCGTTGTGGCAATGAATGTGCAGCATGGTACCAAGAGTTTTCATACTGCGCTCTACAGATTGCTTTGTGGATGGCGCACAGATGTCAGCCATGGCCCTTCGCCCGAGGAAGCTGCTCTAAGCAGCGAAACGTCGCGATATGCGCTTCCGCGATTGTGTCGTCCTATTTGTGTGTGTATCTGTCAAGTACTAAAACGTGAGTACTTGTGCTTCTGTCTTTTGTACATACTGATAGCCTAGCGGCCTCTTCCTTTGTTTTACATTAAAGATGTTGAGGATAGTGTGATTCCAATGGTCTCAGGTCCATTTCTCCAAATATCACCAGTAAACTGGCTGCCCTTATTTGAAAGAATACATAAAAGCTTCCTACCTCGCCGACAAACAGTTTTACTTTCAACAGTAGCCTGGGCATTAGCGTGTACTATGGCGTATAGTTTTGTATACTTGGCATCACAAAAACATATTTGGCGTTTGCTTTAGATTTAGGCAAAGGACGAAAAATATTGACAAACTAGTTGTAACGGTCTTTGCGGGATATGGGCTGATATTCTCCTTGTAAATTTTCCTTGGTATGTTTAGCCTTCTGACACATGTCACAGGAAGCAGTGACTTCTCTAATCACCTTAGGCATATTAGGCCAATACATAACCGTTTCATACAATTTGGTGGAACCAATGTGACAAAGCCATATGTATTCAGTTAGCATCTTGATAATACAAATTTAGTGGAATGACGGTGTGACGTGCACTGGCACGTAGCACTTACTTGGCCTCTTATCATACTGTAATTTTCAATTTTTTTTTGTCTTAATTAATGTTTTTTTTTCTCTCTGTTTATAACCAATTAAGTAGGCCAACTTAACCAGGTATAAGGGTGTATACGGCGGGATCCAACCTATTAATTGGGGATGCGAGTAGAGAAATTTACATTAAAAATTTAGTTTTAATTTTTAAATTTAACTTTAAAGCAAGAGAAAAGCATAGAATTTTACATGTCAATTTTATTGGATTTATATCGTGTTTGGACTCATTTGAAAGCTAATTTAATTTCAAGCAATTTTTCTAAGTAAACTCTTCTTATATTTTGCCTTGTTTAAATTTTGTTAAATTTCAAGTAGCTAATTAGCTTGCTTCGTCTGGAATAGGATTTATGTGGCAGGCCAGTAGTAGTTCTCTTGCTTGGAAGCACGTACAGAGAAGTGCTGGCTTTTACAATTTCAAATAAGCTCGGAGCCAGCCAGT
>PNEQ01003551.1:34896-61136 GCA_003012365.1 Medauroidea extradentata | reverse complement strand
AACCATAGACGTGTGTATACCAATAAACGCAATTGCGAGTGCTAGTGTCCGTGCCACAGAGTCACGTGAACTAGAGTAACTTCTTGTAAGTTGCGACCAGCCAGTTGCGCTTTCACGTGAACGAGAGCGTCTCAGTGCAACTTCGTACAAGTTGCGACCAGCCAGTGGCAGTCACGTGATCATCTCAGTGCAACTTCGTACAAGTTGCAACCAGCCATTGGCGCGGTCATGTGAGCGAGTAACCGCAGGTCCACAAAATGGCGTCGAATGACCTAGTACCAAAGTGTAAAGATGTACGCGAGCGGAACAGTTGATGACCTTGCCATTGACGTTTAAGTTTGCCGTAATTTTATACATATATCTGTGTTTGCCGCTCGTGTACAGAAAGTAAACAAACTTCAAGAAAAAGTGTAAACAGCGGGAAATAGAAATATTGAGTGTTGCAAACAACGGGAATGTTGTACATAGAAACAAATTGAGATAAAACGGGACCGACAGTAATTGGTGTAATTAGCGGGAAAACGTAAAAACCGGTAACGCAAAAACGGGGTTCTACTGTATAATGTAAGTCCATTTAAAATACTAGGACTGGCTGCAGTGTATACTTATTTCTCTGTAGATAAGCTTTAACCATCCATTGAGAAACAAAAAAAAATTGTTAAAATTGATAACGTTGGCCACAGGAGTAACTTTGAGATAAGCACTCGCGGGTGCGGCTGAGCTAGCGAGGTTATTTGCATAACAAGTGTGCACCTAGATCCTCATCCTAGCGGCTGGCGAGTGAACAAGCATCTAGGTACCCACTCTCCACAGCGCGGTGGTTGACATCACAGGAACTAATTCACAGTACTTCGTGTCTCCATTAGAATGTGCTGCAGTACTTCGTGCTCTACCAATTCATTATATTACCGATATAATGCAGTGGTATCCAGTGTGATTATTTACTGTCGGATCCCATGATAAAACCAGCGAATTTGTAAAAAAAATAGGTAATTACATTTATGCAGACTTTTACAACAAATTTAGTACCGTGAACAATTTGTTTTTCCGATGCTAATAATACACTCGAGTGCAAAGTATATTTAGCAAGCAGACTAACGAGTAAGTTATACTAGCGCAGCTGCATACAAGTTACAATGGCTGTTGCCGCACGTATTTAATTATTATTTTATTGTTGTCTCACAAACTTTTAATTCAGTTTTCATTGCAATTTTTTTTTTTTTTTTTTATCTTTTTTCATGGGAATTTCTTGAATTTTGGTGGTGAAGCAGTCAGGTATTTTGAGTTTTTGCTCTGTGCAGTAGCTGACAAATTCCATAAACTTGAATAATATAACTGGTAGTAGAATTAACAGAATGATAAATTAATTAATGATTTTTGGTTGTATATTTGTACTTTGTATAATAACTGTTGTTTCATCAGGTTTCCAGCTAGTGGTTTAAGTGGTTGCTAGGCATATTACTGCAGATTATTAAATATAAGGTTATGTCTCATTTTCTAACATTGTTTAGCAATTTAGCCTCTATTTTTGTGTTTACTATACTGTTTTCACAGGCTCAGCAATGATGGAATGGAAGATAAAGTTCTCGTGTCTTTAAATTTTGATTAACAGGCAACATCCATTAGTTACTGTATGCTATATGCATTGGTGCACTACCACCTAGGATAGCAGTATCATATTGTGACAGCAGTATCATATTGTGACAGCTTATACCTAAGGATCTCAAAAATGGTGACTTGCGAAATTCTCTAAAATACAGTGAATTTTGGCACAGTTGTAAGTTTTCTGCAAATTTTTCGTTAAAAGCTATGTTTCACACGAATTCAGGTGCCTTGGTGGAGATTATGTCGCAAATAAATTGAGACACAGTCATCGAAATGCGTACTTTTACCTTTCAGATATTTGTGGCTTTGTTTAATTATCGTTTCTCTGTAATTATAATAGTCCATGCGTGCTTTTTAGTAGATTCTAACCTTTCTAACTAATTATTAATGTATTCAAGTAAAGGATGTATGGACAAAAAGCACACCTTCACAGTTATTTCTTGCATTCGACCACATAGAAAACTTAATATTTACATGTCACGTGTTTAGCCATGTTTGTTGCCATAGAAACACTCTCACAGACATATTCATTTCTCAACTTATTTTGCACTTGAATCGTATCAACTCATGCACAGCCTTGATCACGCGGTACAGTTAGCTCGATGTATCTACAAGATGGCTGCCGAGCAACTCTAACATCAACAAAAATTCAAAGTCTACAGAGTTACAATACATATCTCTATTACTAAAGTGTTGATACATGTTTGTTTACATTTTAATGTTTGTTTTGGCATTTTAGGGATGTTGCATTTATAATTTTGATTTTCATAATGGTAATAAACGAAAAACATCACTGGACAGATTGTTGTGTAAACAACGATATTACAAAATTGCTCTGTGTTGCAAAGAGTAGGAACACAAATTTAAATTACTAAAATGTGAAGTAACCTAATTTTCAGCTTTTCCAACAGTGAAACTTGAAAACCTAAGAAAAAAATTCAGGGTAAATAGTTTTAACAAAAAGGAGAATATTATATAGGTAGTCTGGTAATGAAAAAAATAATTTGCATTTATCAGTTAAGCACCAGGCATTACTGTAAACATTAAAAATTAATGATAATTAGTCCAAATCAGAACAGTTTGATTAAATATAATAATTTTAATAGTAGTGCACGACAATTTTTTTATTGCTAAATATTTTTTTGCTTACTTTTACCAAATTTTTACACTTTTTCAAAGTTTTAACACCAATTTTTTGCATCGCTATTAACATTTTTGAATGGTGAAATTTGCCAATTTTTTTCACTATTTTTAGGGGTCCTTGCTTATGCCTCATGAATTCCTCTGCTAATCCTTGGGTTCAATTGTCAATGCCTGGCAGTAGTGCCAGAGTATTTTAACATTTTCAAATTTGGCTTTAGTGTAGTATTTTCCCAAAGGTTCAAAATTGAACACCTGAAAATGAGTGGCACTTACCAACACTACTAGCATAATCATCACAACTGCGCCACAGAAACCACAAAGAAAAACCAATACTCTGTTACTTACTAACAATTTTTACAGGCATGCACATACTGTAAATGTATGTTTTTTCAAAGTAGCTAATGAAAAATATGTGAATTTTTTGAGTTTCTCTCTGTTTTATTAATTTGATTTTTAAAGTCATTGTATGCTTTGAATATGTGTACACATACAAAACAACTTGTGACATGCACCGGCATGTAGCCCATACTTGACTTCTTATATAGTAATTTTTTTTTATTTTATTGAATATTTCTGTGTTCCATTTAACAAGTTAATTAGGCCAACTTAACCAAGTGCAAAGATATATACTGTGGGACCCAACATATTAATTGGGGATGCTAGAAGAGAAATTAACATTGAAATTTGATTCAAAATGAGCATTTAACTGCTAAGCACGATAAAAGTATTAAACTTTACGTGTCAATTTTATCTGATTTATATAGTGTTTGGACTCATTTTAAAGCTAATTTAATTTCAACCAACTTTTCTAAGTAACTTTTTCTTATATTTTACCTTGTTTGGATTTTTAAAATTTCAAGTAGGCTCTGAGCTAGCCTGTGCTGGGATGGATTTATCTGGCAGGCAGGTCACAGTTCACCTGCTTGGAGGTACATACAGAGGCGTGCTGGAATGCGGCGAGAGCTGCAGGTCGTTACTCGATCGAAGTGGGTGGTAGTGTCGTGTGCAACAGAACTCCGAAAAGGTGGTGGCCTGCGACACATTGATGACGCGGCACGTCCCCAATTAATAATCTAACAAATATTTAGTTGGTATGGTGGAATAAAATGCTTTGCAAATTTGACATTAACTATGTTAAATGCTTTTCTTCCACAACAAATGTCAATTGACCAGTTTTTTTTAACAAGTTGGATCCTGATGTATCACTCCGCTGCTCGGCCGAGCACGTCCGGGTGTCCGCCCAGGAAAGTTAGTCGTCGTACATCGGAGCTTGTAGATGGTAGCCGGGAGATGGCCGGCTAAGTGATCAGTCGGGGGTGTCATGGCGGGGCGTGAAGGATGTGTAAGGGAGTGCTGGCGCGAAGAAGTGAAGCCTCGGGGGGGGGGGCAAAATCGCTCTGGCCAAAACTTCATTATTTTTGTTTTGTTTAGTTTTTAGTAGCACTAGGTGTAACAAGGTGTTGCACAATTTGTAACCATATAGACATTCTCCTGAATGGAATAGGTATCAAGTACTAAAGTTTGGTAAATCACAGTACCATGCTACTATATACTTTGTGTGGAATTTTTGGGCAGACACTCAGTAATATAGTGAATAACTGCAAACTGCTGTAGTTTGTGTAAGGTTTTCTAGAGCGTAGCTGGTTTGGCGAAATGTCGCTAGTCCCGGCTCCTGTTATGTTTGGTTTTGTTGTGTCATCTTGATTGTTTGCCATGGGCAACTAGTATCATGAAACACGGATCATAGCTACAAATAAATAGCCATAAAGCAAATATTTGTGTTTCTTTTTTGTATTGTCATCCTGCGAGCAATATATCATTCAGTAATAACAATGGGAGAAGAGTTGCGTAGTCACGCATACAACAACACGTCAAACAATAAACACAGCGCCCTTATCCCTGTGACATCTGTTGCCACGAGCAATGACATCATCCTCGACATCTACAAGCCACAACCTGTCCCCGTCACAAGTGTCGCTGTGAACAGGGACATGATTCTCGACATCTACAACCCCCACCCATCCCCGTTACATCTGGCACCTAAACATGGACATCGTTATCTACAACATCAACACACACACACCGCTACAACAACCCGTCCACGTTACATCTGGCGCTGAGGAACAGGGACCTGAGTGAATCTAAAGTACCTCGGGGGGGCCCTCGGACCCGCAACAACAGGCAGTGCCAGGACAGTGGCAGTTAGAGGACGGCGGCAGTGAAGAGGCGCACATCTGTGTAGGGGAAATTAAAGAACTGAAAATAGAAATTATGAGGGACACTAAGGAGTTGAGTGGTGCAATAAAGAGTTGTGCAGAAGCATTTAGTATAAGACAAACAAAACCTAGTGTGACGTGCACTGGCATGTAGCACTTACTTGGCATCTTATCATACAGTAATTTCAATTTTTTTTTTGTCGTAATTAATATTTTTTTTCTCTGTTTATAACAAATTAAGTAGGCCAACTTAACCAAATATAAGGATGTATACAGCGGGATCCAACCTATTAATTGGGGATGCTAATAGAGAAATTAACATTAAAAGTCTATTTAAAATTTAACTTTAAAGCAAGAGAAAAGTATTTAATTTTACGTGTCAGTTTTATTGGATTTATATTGTGTTTGGACTCATTTGAAAGCGAATTTAATTTCAAGCAACTTTTCTAAGTAAACTTTTCTTATATTTTGCCTTGTTTGGATTTTGTAAATTTCAAGTAGCTTCTTAGCTTGCTTCTCCTGGAATAGGATTTATGTGGCAGGCTAGTCATAGTTCTCTTACTTGGAAGCACGTACAGAAAAGTGCTGGTTTTTAAAATTTCAAATAAGCTCTGAACTAGCCTGTGCTTGGATGGATTTATCTGGCAGGCAGGTCAGAGTTCACTCGCCTGGAGGCACGTACATGGACGTGCTGGAATGTGGGGGCTCTGCAGGGCGTTTCTCGATCGACGTGGGTGGTAGTGTCGGGCGCAAAACTCAGTGAAGGTGTTGATCCGCGACAGATTGATGACGCTGCACATCCCCCAATTAATAAACTAATGAATATTTAGCTGGTATTATGAAATAAAATGCTTTGTAAATTTATCAGTATCTATGTTGCATACAATTTTTAGGTTATAAACGTCAATAAACCAGCTTTTTAGGCAAGTTGGATCTTGATGTATCCCTCCGCCGCTTGGCTGAGTAAGTCAGAGTGTTCGCCCAGGAAAGGGAGTTGTGATCCATCGGAGCTAGGGGACGGTCGCCGGGAGAAGGCCGGCTGAGTGTTTAGTTGGGGCGTCATGGCGGCAGGAAGAGGAGGTATTAAACGTGGTAGAGGGGCGGTGAAGCTTAGAGGGCGTATCCGCGAGTAAAGCGGGCTGTGTAGCCAGCACTCTAATATGTATTTATTTTGCGGTGTTTGTTAAGAGTAGTACTCAAGTAAGTAGGTGCAAGAAATAGCTGCACATGTGAGTATAGCAGTTTAAGACACCGTTAGTGGTACCCCGTAGTTTAGGTCGTTTTCCTTTGTGGAGCAAACTGAGGCAGATCACAACCGATAATAAACTGGGACGAGCACTCATGACTTAGTGAATTCCGCCACTGGTGTTACCTATTCACGTTCACACTGTAAGACATAAAATCACGGGAAAGAACTTTTGTACGTTATTGTGCCATGTACGTCTGGTGAACTATTATTAAAAGAAACTGAAAGTTATTTAAAAAAATTTGCTTCTTTTTTCTTCTATGTAAACTCCTTAGGTTAACTCCTCAGGCTATCCGGGCATATAAATAACAAACAAGGAAAAGTCTAATTTGATAAGTCGTCGCCGGCAGCAAGGATCAACATACGTATATACAGCACCACCACATTCTACCGCCGCAACCAGGGACTCGATACCAAACATCTTCACCTTATACATCTACAGCCATATATAAACACCACAACGTAGACGTGAAGGAGACCCATCACACTAGTAAGAATAGTGCGGAAGTGCAAGCTAAAGTAAAGAGACCAGGTGAAGTGTCCAAGGTTGTTGCAAAGTTAGGCCTAAAGGAACAGATAGTGACAGAGGTGCAGGAAGGTAAAGGTGTGGTTAGGCGTAATAATGAAATTAAACTTGTGTCCCATGAGATGGCAGCTAAAGGGATACAGGAAAATGAATCTGCGAATGAAGTGAGAAGATTAAGGAATGGCAAATTTACTAGTAACTGGGGGGTCAAACTGCAGAAATGGGAAATGGACAGAGCATTCTGGGTGACAGGGAAAAAGTGTAATGTCATTATTGTGGTAAGAGATGTAGAACAGTGGGGGGTGCAGGAATGGCACATAGGCACAGAAAAGTTTACAGGGCAGGAAGAACTGGGGGGTGAAGTCTGTGTTGCAAAGCTGGCTGTGCAGGGAAGAGTCGAGAGATGGGGGTGCAGGAATAGACAAGGGAAAAAGTAAAGATAAAGGGTTACTGCAAAACCATTACACTGTTTTATGCTTAGAGGAGCAAGAAGAGTGGGTCGGTGTAAGGGACCTGTTCGTCTGGGTAAAAAGATTCTAGTGAATTTGTATAAAGATAATGAAACATTTGCAATTTAATTAAAATTATTAGATGGGTATGGCACCACTAGGTTTACAACAACATGGAATGTCTTAATTAGGTACCTTCAGTACCTTAATGATTTTGAAATATTTTAGTTTGAGTGTTGTTTATATAGTTTTTCACCTTGTGGACAGGGTAGAAGTAACTGAAATATTAAACTTTTAGTAGAACTTTGGTAATGTATAGGTAATTAGAAATTTAATTACATTGGTCAACCCTGAGTTTTATTATGGATTTTTGCAGAGCTTTGAGAAATAACTTAACTTACTGTATACAAATATTGAAATTAGTGTATTATGGATAAGCGGAATTTAACAAGGCAGTGGAGAAAATAGTAATAATAATTAAAGAAATTAAATTTGAGAATGATCTTGAGGTGTAGCAGCAGTGTAAACAAGTGTTGTGGGTTAATTTTAATTTGAATATGTGGGAGTTAATGTTTTGTTTTTGAGGTTAGAAACTGGATAGTGTAATTGTGGTTATGGCTTAGTAAGTAAAATGTTAAGGGGAATGTTGCAATTGAGCAATGGAAGGAGGAAGTGGTTGTAGTGGGAGAAGGTGTGAATGGAGCTATGAATCATGTTTTGAGTTAAGGAGCAAGTCGTTGATGTTCTGAGGTTATGTTGAGTTCGGGAGCCTTCGTTGTGGAGCAAATAGGGCTTGCCCTGTGTTTATTATTGAGATATAAGGTTGAAGTTGATTTTGTGGTTGTGGCCTCGTCGTGGTGCAAATAGGCAGGTATTTGTTCTATTGTGGTTGAAAGGGTGCCTCGTCGTGGTGCAAACAGATACGCCTTATGATGATTTAAGGAATTATAGGGTTGTATTGTTGTGTGAATTTGTGAAGTGGTAATGGTGTGTGAGTGGTAAGGGGTTATGGTGCAGCCTCCATGTATTAAAGATTAATGAGTAATAGGTAATTATGTGCTTTATTTTGGCAATTTTGTTCAAGAATTAATGTTTACAATTTCTGGTAGTAAGCAATTAAGAGGATTTATGGAAATTGAATGGTTTTTAAGTTTGTGTGCTGCTATAAGCCAATGATATTTTACCTTATACAGTATATATTTTTTTGTTTGCACAAGATAAATTTGTGATTGTGAAGGAAAAAAGTTTGAGTGAGTAAAACAACTGTGCCTGTGGTTAAGTCATTTGTAATAGTTTGGTATTAGTGTTCTTCTCAGGGTTGGTCACAATAAGCAGTTGAAGTATTGATGGGGTCAGTTAATTTTGTTATTAAATACCTTGATGGTAAATTCACTTATAAGAATGTATGCTAATCTGGCATTGATGGTTCTTGAGGATTGTTAAAGTTTAATATTAAGAAAAGGTGGATAGTTATGTGAAACTCAGCTGTATCTGCAGAATGTAAGGCAAACTTGTCAAGTAAAATAAGTAAAAAATGCTGTAAGTTTTTTTGTTGTGTGGTGCCATATGCCTAGACATTTTAAAAGGTATTGCAAATTTTAATTTTTTTATATATATTTGGTATAGCAGTATGTTTAAAAAAAATTAAGCAAAGAATGGGTTAACACACATACAAGTGAGACGTAGCCATGGTAAAGTTGGGGTGACAATAGAGATAGAATGGTATTGTATGTTAAACATTTATCAGTAAGTCTTATATCGTTTTGAACCTTGAAAATGCCACCAAGAAAATAATACACTTGTATTTGATACACAAACTAATTTACTAAGTACTTTGCTGCTGTTATTTGTTGTGAGTTTCAATTGAATTAAATTCCTTGTAAATTGATCATTACTGAGCATGATAGTTTTGTAATTTGTTTCTTCATAAAGTGTTTTTGAATATTATGGACAGGGAAATAAGTATTATATTGCATATAATATAAAATAAAATGAAATAATAACAGGGAGTGACCTAAAACATTAGTGAATCTGCTGCGACTTTTCAATTTATGCTTGTAACTGCTCGACTTGTGGCAACAGGCCAATACACCCAAGGGTCGATTTGATGTGTTTGGATTTAGCAAAATGTGTACATATGTTGTTATACTCTTGGTCGTCTTGTCTTTTAGTTGTTTACCATCTCATAGCCATTGATGGCTGTTAACTTGTGGAAGTGCTGTAAAAGGAAGGGTATTATGTAGGGAATGTTTATGTGAAGAAGTTGTTTTAGTGTGTGGTGAGGTAATTGTTGATTTTCAGGCACCTTCGTCGTTGGTCCAATAGGGTGTACACAGTTTGTAGGTCACTCTCGTCGTCGATCCAAAGGAGTGTACCATATTTTTTGGAGTAATATAAGTTGATGGTACAGCCTTCCTGTAACCAGTTAAACATTGCAAGACCAACCAAGTGTTTTGTTGTAATTTATTAAAATAAAGAGTAGTAAGCGTTTTCAGTTGTTTTAAAATTTTGATTATGTTTGAAATTAAGGGTGCATTCAACGGGGTGTGCTGCTACAAGTCGATAGATAAAAAAAAATATTTTTTCAATTGAATTTTACCCAGAATATTACATGATATACTATACTATTAAGTAAATATTTTGTGCTCAGTGGTGAAGTGAAATTCAAATAAATATGTTAAAAATATCTTTGCATAATTGTTAAATATGGTGGTGTTTTAGAGGTTATGAAAACAGCAATTTTGTGTCTGGTGATATTGTAGAGCATGGTGGTAACAGTGGTTTGCCCAAGTTTGTACTCATGTAGCCTATGTTGTATTGACTGATATAGTGTAGTTTATATAACTTAGGTAATCATTGGAATATGAAACATAATTTTGGTAAACTGTTATAACTGACAGTGTACTTAACACTTATGATTTGTCCCTCGGGAAAAGCCATTGCGTGTTAAGTGGGGGGTTGTGGCGTGCATTGGCACGTAGCCCATACTTGACTTCTTATCATTAGTATTTTTTTTTTATTTTATTGAATATTTTTTTGTTTCTTGTAACAAGTTAATTAGGCCAACTTAACCAAGTGCAAAGATGTATACGGCAGGACCCAACGTATTAATTGGGGATGCTAGAAGAGAAATTAACATTAAAATTTTATTCAAAATATACATTTAACTGCTAAGCACGATAAAAGTATTAAATTTTACATGCCAGTTTTATCTGATTTATATAGTGTTTGGATTCACTTAAAAGCTAATTTAATTTCAACTAACTTTTCTAAGTACCTTTTCCTTATATTTTTCTTTGTTTGAATTTTTAAAATTTCAAGTAGGCTCTGAGCTAGCCTGTGCTGGGATGGATTTATCTGGCAGGCAGGTCACAGTTCACCCGCTTGGAGGCACATACAGAGGCGTGCCGGAATGCGGCGAGAGCTGCAGGTCGTTACTCAATCAATGTGGGTGGTAGTGTCGTGTGCAACAGAACTCCGAAAAGGTGGTGAACCGTGACAGATTGATGACACAGCACGTCCCCAATTAATAAACTAATGAATATTTAGCTGGTATGGTGGAATAAAACTCTTTGCAAATTTTTCAGTAACTATATTACATGCTTTTCTTCCACAACAAATGTCAATTGACCAGTTTTTTTTAACAAGTTGGATCCTGATGTATCACTCTGCCGTTCGGCCGAGTACGCCCGGGTGTCAGGCCAGGACAGGGACATCATCATCTACAACATCAACACACACACACTGCTACAACAACCCGTCCCCATTACAAACTGAAAATGAAAAATTTCACTAACGTGAAATAGTATAACTCTTTCTTTAATGTCTTGGATCATCTGGTCATAAAATTTCATGTGTCAGTACTGTGTTATTTCTGTATGATTAATAAGTTAGAAAAGTCCTTTTTAGTAAGGTACAAAGTCTCACAAAAATCTTTAAATTGACATTCCACACAATATAATTATAATTGTATGTTGACTATACCTGTGATTTTATTAATTGGCAAGATTTTTTTGTATGGGTAGCATATGCAATACTGTATTTGCTTCTCTAAAATATTTTATACAATGCTCATTTTGCTCTTGGAAACAATGCATAGCAATAAGTTAGTTAATACAAAAAAAATTGTATGCATAAATGTTGCAATTTTAAACACATACAGTAATTCTCGATTGATCAATCAATCGAGAGAGAGAGAGTGAGAGTGAGAAGGGGGGAGTTTGAGATAGGTAGATATATGTAAGCAGTTCCGGAAGCAATATTTGGCAATGTTCTGAACTTGAAGCCTTTTTGGGTGAGACTACAACTGTGATCGGACAACCTTAATAGTACCCAGCTCCTCTCCTTAAGCAAATATTTCACGATGACACCTCCTGCCATACTTGATATCCTACAAGCTTGTTATAAGGCCTCTTGTATGCACTAGTAAACAGGCCATCAAGCAAACTGGTATTGAGGACTCTTATGATACTATAGCAACTGACATGACATTTGATAGCTGTGCATAGCACTTGACTCTCAAAAATAACCTTTTAAAATTGCTACCTAGTGTAGGTGGATTTAGCAAATCATACAATTCAAAATGCTTTGGTTCGTCTTATGAAAAATTCACACTATTAAAAATAATATTGTAAATAAATATGATTTAGGGAGGACTGTAGAGTTACTGGTGGGTGTGTACAAGAGTGGTATGGGAGCAGACAGGCACGAAATGTACCCCCTAGTTAAATGAAATTGATAGCTCTGCAGCTCATTGACAAGTAATGAGTTTTAGGGCTCTATTGTATAAAGATCTACAATACCGGTACTAACCCGAGTACTGCAATAATATACATTGGAATAGGTTGGGCTGTGACAAATTTAGATTTACTTTTCTGTACACATCTTGCAGTATTTGGGAAAATAAATAGTAAAATATAATTACATGAGTTTGTGTTATGTTTCTGATTTATCAGTATGTACCATTTGGTGGCTTTTGAAATAATTTCAAAGGAGGGCACAAAGTCATATTTGGTGAAGTACGTTACATAAACAAACACCCTTATGAAAAATGTTGGGGAGGGGGTTCCGGCAATCCTTCCCCCGGGAAAAATTTGCATGTTAATGTGCAAAGTGGGGCTATTTAAACACTTCTGAACCAAAACAATAAATATACACCTGGGAAAAATTGTGAACTTTTCAATAATATACTTTGTTTTCATAAACAATTTTGCAAACCCTCAGTTTATAGAGCCACTGGTCAAGCAAGGATGCAACAAGATAAATCCTACTATTGAGTAATAGTTTCTAGAACAGTACTCTGCAATACCTCTTACCTCATAGGTGGTTTGGGATAAGTGAGCATTCAAAAAAGGTCTCCGTAAACAGGTTTTTTCTACGGAAATATTCCACGTGTGCCTATTGTGCTAACGTTCAAAAATAAAACGCAGTTCAGACAAGGTCGGAACCCCATTGTTAAGACACCATGCATATTAAATCATTGTTTCTAAGCTCATAGCTAAAAACGACCTTTTCAGACTGCCATACTTTAAAATGTACTAACCGGATGTATGTGAAACTTGGATCGCGACCTGCACTGAACTTTGTAGCAGACTTCCACCAATAAAATTATGTGGTCACCGCTTAGTGCTCTATAGTAAAAATTTTCGGCGGGAAGCTTTCACGCTTGTTCAGCGCTTGGATCATTCAGGGGATGCTGCATTTTTTGCACATTTCAAGGTCGCCCTTAATTTCTATTTTCAGCCAGTTTGTATCTTTCTGCTGCACATTTAACATCAACATTGCCAAGTAGTTATTTTTTTTATATAGGCTTGTACAATGTTTATCTTTTATGTAGGTAACACTGTCCTGAAAACTGCTTTCAATGATCCAGCCCTTGGGGCAGCTAAGCCTCACTTCCAACTAAGTTTATTCATTATCCTACTACATTAAAATACAGTAACAACTTTACAGATAGTTTTAATATATTGTGACTATTTTAATTACATTTCACTGTAAACTGCTTTTTGACTCTTGAAAAAAGGCCTACATTAGTTGTCCCTTGTAATGAGGTTTCTTGAATATACGGCACAACTGGCTACCACATTACTGTGAGTCTATTGTAAGTAATCAGACTTATGTTTACAATATTTGTTGTACTGTGTTTGAATAATTTGGGTTTGTAAACTCTACACAATCTAGAGTTGTTGAGACTTATGCCATTATGTTATTTGTTCTTCTCAAACCTAATGCCCTATTTCAGGTGTGACTCCAAGGGGGGTGGGCCACACCCTTTGACTTTTTATGTATAGTTTATCTGTAAAATATTACAAACTTTTAAAGTGGTATATTCAGTTATTTTTGTTTAGGAGATACATTAAATAGCACCCTTTTAACCTTAAAACCTAAATTTTATCCGGGAGAGGGCCTCTGAACCCCCTTCCTTCTTCTTTGACTTGCGTTGTGGGCATTGCTACTTTTTTGTACACCCCCTCCCTTTTTTTTCTATTCTAAACCTAGAGCTGGATCTACCATTTCCCTATTTTAAATGTTGGTTTAGTGTAAGGATGCCCATATTAGGGGGGGGACAGTGTGGGGCCTGAGCTCCCCCCCCCCACCTTTAACAGATGTTCCACAATGAGTTTAGTTTTGTTTTTTAATACAGTTTCGTAATCTACGCTGTTTCATGTTTCAAAATATGCCAGTGGCTACAAATTTATACACAGACTAAGTTGTATCCGTTCCTGTTGGATTAAACATTTATTATGATCTTGCCCCTACCCTTATACTCTGTAAGATGGGCGCCCTTAGTTTAGCGTAAGTTAGTGGGTACCGAGATGATCTCGATATCATGTGGTGTTAGTCTAGAACCTAATAGTCCAGTCATGGTTCAGACCAGTTGATGTTGTACTCATGTATCCCTACTAGTAATGGAGTAAACTGTTTCATTTCACCACTGGTCTCTGTGCACTGCAGTTTCTGTACAAAAACTAGATATATTGACTAAACTTTTGTTACATACAATACCGGTAATAAAATGTTTTGTAATGTTCCATCTTAATGGGTACCTACTGATTTAAAAAATATAAAAAAAGAGACAGTGAATATTTATTTGTGTGCCATTGAAAAAGTAGTATAGGTACGTGTGCTATGAAGACATAGTAAAATGCTTGCTCTCTGATTCTGTATTGTCCAGTTCCCAAAAAATATTTCAATTTTCGTTGAAAATTTATAATATCTACCAGAATTAAATTTAATGCTCAATGCAATTTAATTGTATTAACAGTAAAGAAATACCACAAGTAATTAAGAATATGTCAGAAAGAATATTTATTAAAATATTTATGTTATTTAGAACAAAAATAAGGCTACACAATGTGTTCTAGAAACATGTGCCCAAATTGTACCAGAGGGCTGCTGATATGAAAAAGAAATTGAGACATGATACTTTAACGGTCTGTTTCAAATATCCAGGGCTGTAGACACCATGTCGATCTCAGAATTATGTACGTTCACATCCAGGTGCAGGAAGAGTTTCCTTCTCAACAGGCCATTGTAGCTACAACTGTAACCTTTGGATGTGTTTTACATGAAAAGAGGACCTAGTGAGTTACAAGAGTGACTTTTTGATTAATTACGATAAACCTTTTACTATGGCATCAAACTTCACTTTTCTGTTGGAGTAACCATGTTGCACGCAACAGGATGCAAACACCTTATTTTATCACGTATTTTGGTTTAATTACTTCACGTAGGCTATCACATTTCATTTCTCTACCGCAAGTACTTGCCCTAACATCCCTCAAAATGTGATTATCGCGCTTCAACTTGAAGGGCTTCTGCATGCTTTAATATTTGTGATAGACCACGGATGTTCCATATAAAATTGTTTCTTTTTAAGCCTGCAATCTCCTTACAAAACTGTTCCCATGTTTCTGAAACATGTTGTATTTTGACATGTAAAGCCACACAATAAAATAATAAAAATAGTAAATTTGTAAATGTTTGATAATTTTTTTAAATTGAGATTGAAAACTACTTAGAAAGCAATATTTACTTAATAAAGCCACATAAAGAGATAGGCATAAGTGATAGGGTGTTGTTGACAGTGAGATCAGTACCTAGAGAAGGAGCCAACTCGGGGAATCTGAAAACGAGGAAGCGATCATGGCCTGTGTAAAACATCATCTTAGCATTCGCCTAGAATAAATTTTTTAAACATTGACAACCTTAATCATGATCGGGAATCGAACCCCGACTTAGAGGTTGTGATGAGATTTGAACAACGAAGACGTGAACACTCATGAGAGTGGTATGAAGTAAGAAATGGGCAGTGACTGAATGTAAAGGCAGGATAAACAAGAATTCTCTGAGAAAAAACAGCCAGCCAACGTCTATATCTTTCGCGTTTCTCAGTGCGAAAATTAGGGTATGGAATCTGGATCATCATAGGTGGCAGTAGCTCAATTAACTACTTATAGAGACTCGCTAGTTAAGCAGGGGAGGTTGCGTGATTTGTGTGTAGTGGAATAATAAAGAGGAACATGGGTGTAACACTAAGTAAATACATAATTTTATCACTTGTATAAGATTTTCCTAAGGTACGATCATTTAAATCATTCGAGGGGGTATAAAATCATTATCCGTATAAATCAGTGTATCGGGAGAGTTACGGGTCGACAACAAAATGAAACTTGGTATTAAGTTCTCCGAGAGTGGGAATAAGTTGTCGTAATTAACTGCCGTGTTATGTTGGCATTGGGATAGATGCAAAAAAAAGGGGGGGGGGGGAAGTGGAGTGCGTGCATAAAACGTTGGTAAGTAAGCTGAAATGTAAAAAGAGTTTTGATTTTTCAGATTCCGCCTAAAGTAGTGAAAGCAAGGTTGCGAATGAAATATAATTGCAGCTCTGTTGTGATAGTAAACAAAGTTTACTTTACGAGCGGTGCTGATAATGTTAAGTAACTAGACAAATATGTCTGAAGCCTTTTTTTATGTGACTTGTAGAAATGACAAGAAAGAAGCAAAAAAACTTCTGAGTGTATTGACCACTACCGCCGTGGATTTATCCTCTTCTCTCTACAACTCATTTGTTTCAGTGTTATGTATCAAAACTTTTGGCACGACAGGGCATAAATAAATGCTTTAAAGATTTTCTGAAATTGCTGTAGCCTAAATAATTAGTTAACTTATTTTGTAATGGGGAACAGCTGAAAAAACCTGTGCGAGCGACTGCAGTGGTCACAATAGCGTTATACACTACGATGTATGGATTCAAAGAAGTGAATTCACATGATCTGTGCCCTGTTGTGTTTACGTGCAAAACATAAAACAGTCACTATATTCCCTGATTTATGAACTGATAGAGGTTGAACCATTTTATATGTCGTAGGTGGCAACAGGAAAGAGAAGTCTTTACGCGAAATCACGAGGGTAATGGGCAACGTACACTTCCAAATAACTTCCAGTCAAGCAGTGAAAGATGAATCGATCTGGACGAGAGGGTTTGGTATCGCGGTGGGTACAAGAAAGTGCTGGGAGGCCACGAAGTCCCATTACCCTCTCCAATCAACATCAACCCCTAAACTTAAATAAAATCCGCAGCAGTTCTTTAGATGTGTTTTCTTGAGATGCATTGTATTGCTGGTGTAACTTGAGCGAAAACTTGTCTCACAGTTCAGGTTTTCACTCAAGTTACACCAGCAATGCTTTAAAAAAATGTCGCACAGAACTTGGCGGCGTACTGTACTTTGCCATTAGGATGACGGTACCTGATTCGGAGGACAAGTAATGGTTCATAATTCATGAAAACTCGCATTAAGAACTGTTGATGGCTACTTGCAAGGTGAATTGGTTTTTGTTTCCCTTGATGTAAGTTACTAATTAATTATTAATGTAAAAGAAATTACGTGAGAGGCTTCGACTGCCCTTTAGCAGCGAGTTCGTAAGAGGGCATGGTATATAATTCAGCGTTAAAAGCATCAGTTTAGAAATGTAGGTTTCTCGAAGACAATTTTTGAAATCTACAGTTTTGTACAATTTTTATATCGAATTTTTAAAAAGGTTTGATCTCAATCGAAGTATTAAGCGCTCATTTATCTACCACGTCGTATTAAGAGCCGTTGAGGGTGAAGAGAGGTGAGGGGACCACACAACATCCATGCCCGAGCCGGAATTCGAACCCATTATCTCTCGCACCGTAGGCCTAGACCGGTGCCTCACCGACTACGCTATGGCGGCCGGCATTAGTGAAAATAAATTTGCAACAGAAGAAAAAGGTATTTACATCTGTATAACGCTTTTGAAACCCTGGTTACTTGTATACACTTTCAGATAATTTGTATTTTCCTGCCACTTTTTAACATTAATAAAGCAACCTGCGTCACAATCAAAGTGTTCATAGTCTCACAAGTTAGCATCTGAAGCCACAATAGATTTAATTTAATTTTTATACTAGGCACGATGGGGTCATCGCAAACTACGTATGAGGATTTTATGTTTGTGATTACACGGTGCAACGGGACTTTGTTGCCTGCAGATCGAAACTGCTGAGGTAGCAGTGTCGGCAACGAACCAGAGCAACGGTGCGTCGGCAATAACGCGTCGACAATGACACCACGCTTACGTAACACTGCACGTGCGGCGTAGAACAATCGACTCGCGACATGCACACAGCGCGACGTGAAAAAATAACTCTGTTGGATGATGGAAATTTTTCTACTCTGGAAATTATTCCAAAAATCCTGCCCCAGTTGAACCCGTAAATAATCCTGAGGCTTACGACAAGACGTCATATTTTACAAAGGATATGAAACAAATTAATATTGAAAGTAGAGAACATGAATAAGTAAATGCAACATTTGCTCGCATTTTTTTTTATTACGCTTAGGGAAAGTCGCTGTGAAACACTAACAAACACTTTCTCTTGACGTGTAACAGTCGTTTGGAAAATTAACTGTCATTTGTAAGGTGCCAAAATAAATGGAGTAACTTGTACCGTTCAATTAAAACAAATAGTTCAAAATAATCTAGAAACTCTGTTATACGTAAATATGTTAAGAAATGCCTATAAATGTTATGTTAACTATGCACCGTAAAACAACAAAGTGAAGGAATGTATTATTTTATCACAGTCGTGGAAATTAGACTACGTTTATCAGCAAAAAAAAAAAAAAACATGCCGAGTGTATTTTGTTACCAATTCTTTCTGCTTTATATTGGTATGACAGTTAACAAGTTATCGTATTTCGTTGGATCACTAGAGCAGTCCGAGCGTCGCAGTGTAGCGTGTAGGCCTACGTGGTTCGGCGCGGCGGACAGGTCAAGCAGCTACCATTGGATGGGTGCGTATATTTCCGGAAATTCCAATTGTCTAGGGTTTGTATCGATTCTCGTCAGTTTTATGATAGGTTGCTGCATTTTTGGTGGCTGGTGTCTCAGTGAACCCTAATTTCTCCGAGAAAATTGTAAAAACTTCTCAGCAGTATTTTGGAGAGTGTTTTCTTCTTACAATATGTCATTTACAAAAAAAGAGAGAACATATCGTTACCATAAGATCTGTAAAATAAACAAGCTATTTCCTTTGAATTTGGGAATTGGGATACTTCATACAGTGCTTGTGAAGATGTCGGTTAAGTTGCAGGTTACTTGTGAAGGATTATGCTCAATTGTGAAATTTACACGTGAGTGTAAAAACTATGTAAAAGGATATCATTTTTATAGGAAATAAACTTGTTCCACTGAATGAAGAATGTTGGGCTACAAAGTAAAACAATTTTGTACGTTTGCGATAAACTTGTTGGGAAGAAGTTTCCATAAAAATACTGTAAGTTTACAAAAATATTGTTAACTTTACAAAATACGTTACAAAATACAAATATGTGTTTTTTACAAATATTTTTGCATACTTATAAATAATAAGTGTCCATTTGCAAATAAATTCTTGTACATTTAACAAAAATTGGTTGAAATTACACCAAACATTTTTTTTAGAAACCAGTTCCTTGATGTTTTTTGTAAAAATAAATCATATTTTGTAAAATATAACAGGCTTGAAGGATATTTTGTTTAACAACATCAAACACTCTGCTCATAAAGTTATGTCCCACTAGTGTTCACAGGCATTCGGAAAATTTTGACCAATTTGTTGACTTGCGACATTCTTGTTGTAGTACCTAGACTGATAAATGTTTTGACATAAATTTACGAACCCTTTTTGGTAAAATACGAATTTTTTACTGTGTATTTAAATAAATACAAAGTCTATCACACCTCACATTGCTTTAAAGAATATGAAAAAGTCTGGGTGTTAGTTCTTTGATCGATGATAGGCTTTATTTCTGAAGCTGAATACCTTATACTGCGGTCAACCAGAAGAAATAATATGGAGAATAACCAAGTGCGCAGAACGGAGAATGTGTGTGGAAAGAGAAATTAACCCAGATGTGCACGTAAGACGAACATCTTTTCGTGAAAATTTCTGGTGTCTATGAATGCGGAAGACGGGCAATAGACCATCTATATCAGGTTACAGATCTCGTTGCAGAAGCTAGGTATCACAATTTTTTCAGTAAACTTTTCGCAAAAGGTCTTAATTTTTGCCGAAATAAAAGTTTCAGTGCTGGTCGTCCTATCAACACAAACAAAAATAAAAGTTTTGCCAAGCTTTGTCCATTTTATTAAGAAAAGCTATGAACATCGATTTTCGTTGAGAGAACTGTGCAGTATCAGGGTCAGTTCTGGAGAGAAGACGTCCTCGAGAAGTTACATGGAAATGAATGGATAAATAGAGAATAGCGTGCCTATAACAGCAGTTGGAGGAAAAAGTAAGAATTTTAAAATAAAAACAGGACAGTTACATTTCAGTGCTTAGAGAAACCGTACACAGAGAAAAATGTTTGATACATACAACCGTGTACTTGTTTGTATATGGCGAAACAAACGTGTGAAATTTGAATCAACCAAATATTTGCTTGTCACTATGATTTAGTTCTCTCACCATGAGTGTTTAATCAGATTAAATGAACATTTTGTTAGAACAACAAAACCATTGTTTGACACATTTAATATATTGCTATAGCAACAAAGATTTTGTTGGGTCAAATACATACTTGTTTCGCCACATACAGACGTATACATTGTTGTCTGGGAAAAACCTTTTTCTCCGAGTAAACATTTCATCAAACTAAATAAAATAGCATTATTAAAATCTTGTGACGTCAAGGTACGCTAATTTAATTTAAATAAAGTACGCACATTACACACAATCATTAAAGAAAACAATACCAGTGTAGATGCAAACCAACAAATTCAAGTTCTTCACACCAAATAAATGACGCATCCTATCGAAACTTATTATTCACTTGAGAATTTGTGGCTGTATGGAACATGGACAAATATTTCCTCATCTCCTTCGTAGAATGGTTAGATTACGAACATTAATAGTGGACGTGGAGATCGTAACGCAAGCAAAATGAGTTTCTTCCGTTCATTAACTTGAACTCTGTAAACCCAGACAAACATAACGTTGTGCTGTGCTATGCTATCTTACGCTTAAAAAGTAACGAAACAGGGTCAGTTTGGCACCCTTGAAATGTTCAATCACCCTCTTTAAATTAAGGCAGTTGATATTATTACATGCGATGTTTCTGGAGCACTAGCTTAATGTGACTGCGACGTGGAGGCTTCCATATTTTGATGTCCTTGACGGAATCAGTGGGGCACACAGTCGCAGGCAGTGGCTTGCTCCAGCATCTGTCACATCTGTGATCTCAGAACATGCACACACAAAATCACTTCGTGCCCATTTACTTATTCAAGCAGCTTTTGGCCATTTCATACGATGTATGTGATCCGATAAAAATTATTTGAAGTAAAGTAAAGTACATGTGTTCACAGAGTTGTCTAAAAATAAACTTCCAGCATTAGGGCACTGCCTAACTCAGCCGTGACGTGAGCAAGAATAGCGATATAAGCTATCTACGTGGTTCAATACCTGTCAAATCTACGTACATCCCACCATTGACTTTTCTGTTTTCAGTGAGACCCGCACTGCTACAAGATTTTTTAGAGCTTTTCAAATATACTATCAAATAAACTCTAAAACGTTTCAAAGATTTTTTCTGTATTTAAATTCCTATAGCTATATTCTCCTCTTCTAAATGGAGAAAATGATTTCTGTCCGATAACGATATCATTAAAAATGACAGCATCACCGAACATAATTTAACATGTAAATCACTATCCTTGCTCATGCCACTACTCTGGTAGGCAGCGCACTCAATGAACACTGTCTTGTCAAAAAACTGAAGTTAATTGTAAATTCAAAGATTGACAGCGTATCCGCCAATCGCACTGTAGATCTATGTCAATATTTCGACCAAATGGGTCACACACGGCAGTTTATCAACACATGTTTCGAAGGTTTTGCCATTTACGAACAATATTTCATTCAGTACATGTAAATGTAACACTAAACTACCTAGGGACTTTTAAACTATATGAAAATGTGAGGCACTTTCAGCATATTTTTTTAATGTCAGTGATAATTATATTGTTTTTTTTTATTGTATAGTCTTCGCTTATTTCTCATTTTATACCTTAAACAGTGTTTTAGCTGTTTTCGTATCATGTTTATGCTGGGAATATCAGTTTGTGATTTAATGTGATGTTTAATGTATGTATTATAAAACTATGATTTTAAAATACCAATTATCACTACAAATCAGTAATTTTAAAATGGCAAAATTATTTTATGAATTGTAGACAGCATATAAAACAAAGCGAGAACCCATCCTGATCATAAATTTAAGTGTCGGTGATGTCGAGAACGAGCAGAGGGAAGTTGCGCGTAGCAGTAACACAGAATAGTTAGGAATACAGAAGTGAAATAGCCAGTAGAACGGCGAACTCAGTCACACACGCCAGCAAAATGGCTTCCCTGGCCAGCAACATGGCGGAAACGCCTACTGCCAATCAGCGTAAGGCAGCTAGTCTGCTACCCGACAGCCAAGCCAATAGGAAACATGTAGTAACATGCAGGAACCAAACATACACGGGGCTCGTATCAACAACCTCGGGCAGCCAATAAGCGGCGAAGTTCGCCTGTATCAAACGAGCCGCCTCGTATTTTCACGTCTGTATTACTATTTAGTCTGTGGCAGTAACTTGACCTGTATGCCGCGCCGAACCAGTTGCACTACGACGCTCGGATTGTTCTAGTAATCCAACTAAATATGCTAACTTGTTCACTGACATACCAATATAAAGCTGAAAGTATGGGTAACAAAATATACTCGGCATGTTTTTTACGTAGACGTTTAGTTTTGCTGATAATCGTTGTTTAATTTTAACAACTATGATGAAATAATACATTCCTTCACTTTGTTGTTTTACTGTGCATAGCTAACATAACATTTTCAGGCATTACTTAACATATTTACGTAGAACAGAGTTTCTAGATTGTTTTGAACTATTCGTTTTATTTTTACGCTAAAAGTTACCCCTCATGGCAGCAATTTAGTATAACGCTGCACTTACGCGTCACTTATGACTTTGTTGCACGATTTCGATGTGACACACGCGGTTTTGAGCAGTAAAGATTTGGTATGTTATTAAGCATGCTCGACTGTGTAAGTGTGCCAAAATTCAGGTTTGGACAAATTTTTTGGAGGTTGAAACCTTTGTTTCCTGGCCTAAACGGCCAGAGCACGACACTGTAATAAATAACGGCCCACGGCCTAGGACAGGAGAAGGGGGGATGGAGTACGAACTGTGACAATCATGTCTTCACATACTCTCAGTTACTAGTGTGCAGTGAATAAGTGATGGTTTCAACTATATTTGTTAGATGTGTTTTACGTTATGTTTTAATGTTGAGTACTAACTAGGAAGATAGAGAAAACAACTTGTTTACATATTTTTAGTAAACTGCAGAAACTTGAGGAAACAGATACCACGATGCTGATACTGTGACACAGGTTCGTTTTTATAAGGTTCTTTATACTGTTAAAGCAGTTTATAAGGTCGTGTTTTTTCCATAATTGCATGTCAAAGTAAAAATTTCGATGTTATGGAAACATATCCCAGCGAAAACTTAATAAATAACTGAAGTTAAATAATTAACAGCTGAAATTAAATTATTGTCATAGGTTGTATGATTACAGTTATAAAAAAACAGAACAACATATGTTTGTATTTAAAGAAATCTAAAGTAAAGGATTTTTACCAGACTTCCAGACTTTTTTTCCTTGTGTAGGCTACATAAATTCGAGCAAATTGCCATTGGCTCTTGACATCTAATTTCAGCATAAATTGTTTAGTTTCAATAAGTCTGTTTTCGTTGGGTGTATGTTCCTGTGACAGGAGGCTTTTGCATGAGTGAAGAGATTTTGATCAGCACTTAACAGCTGAGTATTTTTACCTTGTAATGGGTGACATATGAGTATGATGCAGCACCGGAAAGAAGGGGTGGTGTAACCGGAAGACTCCGAGAAAATACGTCGACCTGCAGAACTAAATATACTGCCAAATTTTCCAGATCGCGTCTATCATTTGTGAGGTCTGGTAGGTTATAATTTCCAATGTGGTTTTTAAGAACTGCATCACAATGCAGCTTATCTGTAATATGTAATAAACATTTCTAGTTTCTAGATTCCAAAATGTTTTGTGCAACTTAGTTTGATAGTAATTTTAAATTAGAGTGCGTTTTTTCAAGAGCTAACACAATAAAATAAAGATTCGTCGAAGCAGAATCTTAAAAATGTACTTAATTTCCGACATCCTTAAACCAGGTAACAAGCACTCAATGAGTGTCCTCCTGTGGCATAATCATTATTATGGAAAGTTTCTCGGTTTTGCACTTGATTATATTCGCCCGCTAGTCTCAGCAATACGTAGTTTAATTTCGTTGAAGGTTACCATGGCATCGTCAGCGGTCTGCCGCCAAACTTGTGACGCTTTCCAAAACATCTAAATAATAGATCCGAATACCGAAACTCGTAGGCGTCCCGACGCATAAATTGAAAACGCCCGGCGGTATCACCCGGCCCGTCGATCTCTTGATTCAACACTGTCTCTCTAAAGGCTTCCGGCGCTTGAACTGACGCCCTGTGGCGGTACCCCGGCCCGTTGTAATCTGCGTCTCAACGCCGTCTTCCACGGCTCGAAAACGTCTGTCCTAAAATCTGTCAACAACCATGCCATGCTTTTGTTGGGCGCCAACCTCCCTGTCGCCTGCCCTGAAGACTTTGCCAATCAGGAGACAGCTTTCGAAAGATGGCCCCGCCCTTCGAGGACTGTAACTTCCTGCAATTGCCGTATAATCATTTATTCAGCTGCACCTTTAAAAATACCCGACATGATTTTCTTGATTCCTAAAATTTCTCATATTGTAATTATTGTAACTATTTAACATGTGTACCTTAAACACAATAGGCTGGCTTTCCTCCCCTCCCGTCCGGCAGCTAGGGGGTTACCAGACGCTTCCACCAGCTGTTTCCACAAAGACAAAGTACATACATTTCTGTTTTCATGAATAAAACTCTGTACATAGAGAAAATCGGCATCCTGACACGATGACGAGAAGAATGAATCGTCGCATGACATGTTTATTATACCTGTAATTTATGATAATTACTTATGATTGATGGCTATTACTCTTATTAATTAGTGTGGTGACCACATGGAACGTCAGAATTTTTTTATGTCAGCACAAAGATTTTCCCTTTAAAAGCAAAATTTATCGTAAAATAAAAATATATTACAATATTTCGAAAGCGGTATGTACACATTTTTGACCTGGAAACTTCTGAAATAGCACCATTTCGCACCTACAAACCCCGGACCACCCCCTCCCCCCGTTTTTTTGTTTTTGAGATGTGTATATATACTTCTTAAGGCATACTACTCGCCCTCGCTAAGATAATTGCTTAAATCCGCCACTGTTATAGGTGCAGTTTAAAATCCAGAGCAGTCTAAACATGATTCTATGTTTACTTGACGACACATACATAAAATAATACCTAGATGTGGAGCGCACGAGAGGACTTCCTCCGCGCAGTGTTGCCACATTGTGCACGTAAAATGTCGTACAACACTAACATTTTTGTCTCCGACTTAGCCCAGGATTCGCTAAGGGTGCTCATTATGCGTTTGTGTGTGTATATATATATATATATATATATATATATATATATATATATATATATATATATATATATATATATATATATATATATATATATATATATATAGAAGGTATTTAGATTAAGCTGTCCGCCTGTCCAGGCCGCCGAGCGATGTACAGAGCTACGGCCGTTACAAGATTATTCGAAATTCGAAAACTGCTTAGCGTGCGTAAGATATGTCGGCTTAGGAACAACAGTCAGAGAACATTGCACACGTGTGCTCCCATTTCAGGGCCTCCATGTATCTCTAAAGTTTGTTTTTACGGAGTCGATTATGGCGAAAATGAGTGTTTTAGTGGTCGGTTGTTGATACGAAAATCCTGGCGCAAAATCTTTTGAAAGGTATATAGGTGTGTACCGTACACCTGTATATTTAATATAACTTTATGGAATGACGAGGTTAGCGCTGAATGTCTCATAGAGGCGGGATTACGACGAGAAGACTGCATTCCAGTTGAGTGACTTGCACCTAGAGCTTAGGGTGAGGCGTGATGGTCGTACTATGCCATACTTCCGCTTCCGCATTTCTATGTATACATACACACAGCGGAGCCTTTTTGTTTTTAACCCATGTGTTTTGAATGACCGCATCTATAGAACACATTCTGCGGTCCCATATCTTATTTTACTGCATTTTAGACCACGTCCATCTATGGAAATTTTTGTAAATCCGTTGAGAAACGATGGACAGAGTTTCCACTGTGTGCTTATATATATATATATATATATATATATATATATATATATATATATATATATATATATATATATATATATATATATATATATATATATATATATATATATATATATATATATATATATATATATATATATATATATATATATATATATATATATATATATATATATATATATATATATATATAT
>PNEQ01003551.1:14496-34796 GCA_003012365.1 Medauroidea extradentata | reverse complement strand
TGAATAAAATAATTCACTGTGATATTACATCCCATGAGCTACGCAATAAAGAATACAAAATACCATAGTGTAATATTTTAAATTTTTTTAAAAATCGCAAAAGTACAGGGAAAAAGTTGAATATTCAGCAAATTTTTTGGATACAAAAATAGTTCACGGGATTTTTTAAAAATGTTTCATTACATAGCCCGTGAAATGTTAGTTTACTGTGAATTATTTCATTTACATAAGTCAATAGATTTTCACTATTTGCATGGCAGCAGAACATGCTAATTTTGACTTTGACGCAACGTTATGAGAAATCTATGTAAGTTAAAATTGTTTCGTAAGAAGAAACTATACTCACATTTATCATTTAAAAAAATTATAAATATTTCATATAAATATAAAATTATGATTTTATCGCACTTGAACACCCTTAATACCGAGGTATTGTAGCGCTGGTGAGAGGTGATGTGATGTGAGTATGGAGCAGCGCCGGAATGGAGGGGCGGGGGAAATGGGAGATCCCCGAGAAAACCCACCGGCAACGTCTGGCACGATTCCCACCTGCGAATATCCGGTGACCGACCCCGCTGAGAATCGAACCCGAACAGCCTCGGTGGGAGGCGAGAGATTCGACCACTCGGGCCACCGCGCCACCAAAATGCACTGAGTAAAATGTGAAAAAGAGCATAACTTAATTTAAGGGAAATAATACCTCAGACACTCGTGTACGGGAATGCTTTTACAAGTCGCATGTATTCAATGTATTCTAAACCGTTCTGGACAATTTCTTCAGCCATGCAATTAATTTTATCTACGTGGTCGCAATTTAATTTTAAGTTATGGTTGTGGATTGTGTTTCCACCACAATTTTCACGCTCCTCTCTAGATATTAAGCGCTTATGTAGGGCATGGCATACTGCTGACCAGCTATTAAATACTAGCGTTTTATCTTGGGTACTCAAAAGAGCGCATTAACGATGTGAATTGGGGAAATTACTTTTCCCTCACTTAGGTTGTTCGTACATAAATCTTGATAGAAAATTATGAAGACTGACGTAAATAAAATGGGATCTGAACAAATGCGAAGACGAATATATCATATACGTACAATATTTTTACGACACTGTGCAACGAAACCCCAAGATCCTTCGCTGTAATCTCGTTTGTTTCAGTCTGTGTCGTATGATTTTATGAGTAAATGTAATTTAAATAAAATTTTTGTTTGTCCAGGAATTATTAGGTGTTGAATATTTCTTTGACATATGGTTTTTTAAACATTTTTCATATCTACAGCGTTATCATTTTTTATTTAAACCCTAGGATTACTGGTTCAATCTCTGGCAAATCCTCAAAGCTACACGAGATCGAAACAAACATGAACCGTGCGTTTGCCAAACACTTACGGCAAAATTTAACTGTTTAAAATTTGAAAGCAATGAAGATTGGCCATATAAATTGTAAAATAAAAGTTTTGACAGAAATATAAACGACTATACACGGAGTAAACTTCATTAAGATCATTGTAGGTTTGTTAAGATGATGCGCAGGAAAGTTTAGTAATCAACGTAAGAATTTTCTTAGGCGTTTCGCTAAGAAGAGAACGCGGAAGGGAAAAAAACATGTCGTGAAGTAGAAAATTATTTTGTTTGAAGTAGAAACTCCACTGGTGCTGGGTTAGTGAGAAAACCAATGGAATATTTATTTCCTGTAATCACAGACAAGCATGCCAGTGTTTTGCGTAGTACGTATTTTGTAATTTTCCTTCCTATGAGTAACATTACATTTCGTTGACCTCATCGGTCACACATCGCCTAGAAACTGAAGTGAATGAATAATGAGAGACTTGGTATCAACTAACGATAAATACTTATCACAGCGACGCATTAATTTGAAAACACGACCAAGTTCTCGACATGCACCCTGGACTGTGATAACCACGTGGCCTACGAGATAACCTTTACGTTCCGCTTGTGTGAAACGTCTGGATGAAGGCGCAGTGGGTTAATTCTTACTGTGCAGTGATACTACCATGTATCATTTCACTGTTGCGTGGTGTGTTTCGTTTCCACACAATTTTATTTTGAATTATTTTGCAGCGTTGTGGAATGTGATTCCGCCAAACATTATCCTCCTCCCAAGATATTGTGCGCCTATGTAGAGTCTAAAAGGTCACACATTTACTAATGTAAAACTTGGCTTCTCAGAGATTACCGACATTTAATTACTAGCATTTGTTCTACGGTACTGAAGAGCGAGCACAAATACAGTCGTGTGAATTGTAGAAATTGTTTTCCTCTCGCAAAGGCTGTTCCACGACCTCCTTATCCCGTTTACCAAACTTGGCAAGAGGTACCGGGAAAATGCGTATCCTACTTCTTCTGGGCTTAAGTTAACTTACATTATTTCCTTCATAACAGGCCATCTTGAATAAATCGCTTTGTGGTGCGGACAGATTTTGGTCGGCCGCCTACGTGGACGCATTTTGCGTTCCCCGAGGCCTAGAAATGCAAAGCTCTTAAGGGCGACACAGCGCGTGTATCTCTTTTCAGCTTGGCCTCTAGGCAAAAGTTGCTCAACGCCGTGCAGTTTTCTTATCAAAGGGCCGCGGTCACAGACGACTAAGGCCGCGGTGGTCGAGAGGTTAGTCCTCTTGCCTCCCACCAAGGCGATCCGGGTTAGATTCCCGGCGGGGTTGGCCCCCGGATTTTCGCATGTGAGAATAGCAATGCCGCTGGTCGGTAGGTTTTCTCGGCGATCTCCCGTTTCCCCCGCCCCTTCATACCGTCGCCGCTCCACACTCCCATCATGTCACACCTCACCAGCGCTAAAGACCTAGATGTTAAGCGTTGACCAAAATCTCTTCTATTCACTTTAATTACCTATAGATGCCGGCCACCGTTGCGCAATTGGTTAGGCACCGGTCTACAGTGCGAGTGATCCTGGGTTCGAATCCCAGCTCGAGTATGGATGTTGTGATGTCCCTTCATCTCACTTCGCCCTCATCGGCTTATACGACCTCGTTGTCAAAGGGCCGTAAAACCCTCTTACCTCACCTTACCAATAGATCACTTCTAAGAGACATCCAGTGGTGACCATGTCATTTTATGGCGTAATATTAAAGTTAAAGGTGTACTGCACATGCCTATACGTTTTAAAAGATTATGCACCAAGATTTTGATACCTAAGAAGGACCGCAAAAACTCCCATTTTCACCATTTATAGCCGCTAGAAAATATGCTTCGACGGATAGTGGTGAACCTGAAACGGGTATCGTGTAATGCACTTGGAATGCTATTCCTAAGCATATATACCTCATGCACGTTGAGCATTTCTCGAATATTCTTGTGTCGGTAGAAGTTCTACACACCGCTCGGCGGCCACCTCTACAGCGAAGTCATGAGTACTGATGAGGGTGATATGTAGTGTGTATGGATCATAGACGGAATGAGGGAGGAAAGGTGCGGGAGTACCCCAGAAAAACCCGCCGGCCAATGGCTACGTTCACATTTTCCCCACTTGCAAAACTGTAAAGCGATCCCACCGGGAATCGAACCTGGGTCGCTGTGGCGGGAGGCGACCACTACACCAACGGACCCCTTTATTAGTAAAATGCACGTTTAGCCATAAAAGTAATTATTCAGTGGAAATTCTAAGTGATCTAAGTGGCAAAAATATATTTCTACTAAAATAAAATAAAACAGCCATCAATAGTATTCGCATATATGGGATGTGCGATATTTCAACGCGAATAAAAACTATTAGGAAACTCATTGGGTCTTAGCTCTTACATCATGACATTGACACTGACATATAGTTAATTGTTATGGAAGAAACTGAATTTGGTCTCATTAGGCACTTGGATCAATTAGAATTTCCACTCTACAATTAGTAGTGGCCGGAAACTTCGCGGGTTCAACGACCATCCAGCCAGATTCCACTGTCTTGTGTAAAGTCTACCCTAAGCTAGTTGTTCATTGGCTGCTGCTCCAGTGAGTGGCCAGTTGTAGGCCTACATCTGACAAGGTAGCGCGGGAGGCAGTGAGTGTTTTCATGCAGGTCTGTTACTAGTAAAATTTCCTCGAGGAAGAAACTCATTGACAGTAGTAACACAATCGCGAACGTAATAAATGTGTATAGGAGTTTTAAATCGAACGTCTTCTAAATAAATCCGCAAATTGTCTGGTTCTCTAGTTATTAGTTACTGTACCTCTAAATCGTGAAAAGGGATTTCATTTTGTTTCATATTTTTGAAACTTAACTTTTGGTGTGCAAGTAATTCTGATTACCTACGATAGTAGTTGAACTCGTGTCATTATTGATAATTAGCAGCTTCTTTTCAAGGCAATTAGTACATATTTGCAAGGTGCGAAACTAACAACATTCAGTTCCCACTAACGCACTATCATGATAGACAATCGGGCTACAAGGCATGGTCGAGTGAGTTGGAGCAGTGGTAAATAACTCGCTTCGCATTCGGGAGGACTCGGGTTCGAACCTCGATTGCGGCCTTCCTAAATTAAAATTTACCAAGGGTTTTCCGAAATTCCTCCAGGCGAATGCTGGGGTGGTTCTTTAAGGGGCAGTGTTAGACAATTATATGGTATTTTCAAATTTGAGCCATTAACTTTTTTTTTTTCAAATGGCGTTATCAAAAATTTCTCTTCGACAAAGCATAGGACATGTTCTTGGTATACTGCTTGATATTAATAATAATGAAATATTGTATTAATTGGTTATGCAGAAGCATTGCAAGATAATTATAGGTTAACTTTCATTATTCTCTGCAATGATTCTGCATAGCAAATTAATGAAAGATTCTATTTTTTTTTGTGTAAAATAGTTTACCAGGAGTATATCCTATGCTTTGTCGAAGAGAAAATTTTGATTATACAACTTGAATAAATGTTATGGCTGAAAAACTGAATATTCAATAAAATTGTCTAACAATCCGCTTAAGCTGGCCCTGGTCGACTCCCACTTTCTACCCGTGTCCCACTTCGTAAGGCCTTGTGCTGTTCGAGCGCACGATGACTAAATACATAAAACAAACTTATAACAAGTCAATAGGTTTCTTCGTTTACTTTATTTATTTTATCATCGCCGTACTGTTATTTCGGGAACTTAAGGGCTTGGGCCGGAGTTTCTCGGCTTTCGAGAGAATTATTTTTTAATATCCATACGAGAGTCGATATCGTAAAATTGCTTCGTAACTTTGTTGCAAATTGGTTTTACTATGCAATGTAATTTTTCGAGTCAAACTGTATGATGAGTATAGCTAATTTTTTCAATTAAAAGGAAATTTCGTTAATTAATAATTAGCAACTACTTTGCAGTCTTCTGACTAGACAAAATTAGAGTATGAAGTTCAAATCAGTCATAACAAAGTTACGAAGCGATTTTACGATATCGGCTGCCATTTATGTTATAAAAAATAATTGTCGCTAAATGCGAAGAATTTCGGGCCCATGCCCTTAACCTGTAGTGTCAGTAACTAAACTGTGTTGTAATGTAACAAATGTACAAGTGAAGCACACATACTGTGCCCACAGCTAAGACCCAGAACCCAGCGAATTGAACGTTAGGCCTTAATGAATTCTGATTTTATTGTGAATATTCTTTAGTAACCGTGAAAAAGAACAACATGTTTTCCTTTGTAGCTTTAAACAAACTACCATTATAAAAATTGTTGTTCAGACAACGACGGTTTTTAAGAATACGTGGTACGCAGGGACGAATCCAGGCTTTACTTCGCCCGGGGCAAGAATTGTGACCCCCCTTCTTTCCTGGCCCCTTTTCCATCTGTCCACTCAACACAACTGTAATAAACGTATCTTGCATACGTTGTTTGCGCTCGCGTAAATAACAGTATATAATTGTAGTAGAAATACATAAAACCTTTACTTACCAGTTACCATTACCGGTGTTTTAAGTGTGCATTCTAATTATAAATACATGCTATGTTTATAACACTATATGGCGTTCAAGGTTAATAAAAATACAAAACTAGTAGAAACCTAAATATTGGTAGTTATTTATCTTGTATACAGTCATTTACATTTCATTCACAAGTAAAGATATTCGGCCCCACCAGTGCCACCTCTAATCCGGCGCTCGGGGCAGTTTGCCCCCCCCCCCTAGATCCGTACCCCCTGGTTTTACAAACAAAATATATAGTCTGCAAGTAAGTTCTCAGAAGCACATGATAATTTTTCGCACTTTAATAATTGGAGGGCTTCAGAAGGGAAACAACCCAAAAGTTACTGGAGCCTTGTAGAAACTAATTCTTCTGGACTATTAAATTTTATTAAAATGTTAGATTTAATACTTGTCCTTTTTCTAGGATATAATTCTTACCTTCTTCTACTTGATATGACTATCTCAAAATAAATTATTTTGTGGATTGGTTCCGTTCTGTTTAACTCCATCCAATCGTGGTGCGTCACCTTTTTTTTTTTAAGCACAAAATATAATTTGCAGCAGTTGAATCAGTCACTCGCCTGAATAGCATATTTGTCAGAACAAGCAAATGTTAAAGATGAAAGAAACAATTGTTAGTACTTAACCACTACATTTCCGTAACAGCAGCGTAACATCAGCATTGTCATGTTTGAATGTTAATTATATGTTTAGGTCGAAATATCGTTGTATTTGGCTAGCATTAATGTTTACTTAAACAAAAACACAATATTATCCGACTTTGAATTCAAAGGAAGTAAATCACTCTACATTTATAAAAATGCACAGAAATATGCAAGATTCACAGTCTGTTTTCTCTTAAAGCATTTCTATTTTAAAGAGTTGGTATTATTCAACACCACGAAAGAACATTTTACCGAGCGAGATGGCGCAACGGCAATACGTTTGACTCACGTTCGGGAGAACGTACGTTCGATCCCTGGCCATACTGATTTCGATTTTGCATGGTATCCCGAAATCGTTCAAGGTGAATTCTCTAATGGTTCCTACCAGTGGCCATGGCCGATTCCTCTCCCATTTCCCGTCCTTGCGTGTTAAGTTGTATGAAATCGTCTCTAATGACCTCCCTATCAACGAGACGTAACACCGACTCGCCGTACCTTCATAGGTTAAGGGTGCGGTCACCTCAGTTTTCAACGTCTTTTTTTTTTATTTTTATATTTGTACCAGATAGTTTTTTCTTATTTTAGACATAAATTGTGACTAAATCTTCATCTGAGAAAATTGTTGTATCTCTCATAGTTTTTGCATAATGAGTCGTAAACGTAAGAATTTCGACTTTAAAGGTTTTATGTACGCCACTAAAACCAACTGTAATACCAAACCAAAAAAAATACACAGTGTATAACAATGTTGTAGGCTATGAAATGACACATGTAAAAACAAAAAATGAAATATTTTTGTATTTAATAAAAAATGCTGAATTTTGAAACGAAAATTTAAAAAATTCAAAAATTGTTTAAAAATACACAAATGTATTTGTTTTTTATTTTATATAGTTCAAATCATAGCCTAGAACATTGTTATACACTGTGAATTTTTTCGGTTTGGTATTACAGTTGGTTTTAGTGGCGTACATAAAACCTTTAAAGTCGAAATTCTTACGTTTACGACTCATTATGGAAAAACTATGAGAGATACAACAATTTTCTAAGAGGAAGATTTAGTCACAATTTATGTCTAAAATAATGGAAAAAATATCTGGTACAAATATAAAAATAAAAAAGACGTTGAAAACTGAGGTGAACTGCGCCCTTAACGCTGCCAACATAAACCTTATGGGAATGTCCCAATAAAATGGCAGCTCAAATTATGGACGTAAGTTTTAGACAATATAATTCTAACTAGCAAAGCATAATACACATTTTGTTAATGCGTTTCCATTATTAATTAATAAGATTAAGGTAACTTAAGGCTAGGACGAAACGTCGAATGCTTTAAACATTTAGCACAGCTGTGAAAACACAAATATTGTAGAATACTGAAATATAATGGGTGGCAAGAAATAACAAAATTGTTTGCTGCCCTCCATTACTTAATGAAATGCAGCAACAATACGTAAGACGGTATTAGAAACCATCTGAGTGATCGAAGTTTTTAGAGTATAGCTGCAAGTTGTTTGAAGCAACCCCTTTCGTCAAGTTACATTTTTATTACAAACCGAAGTGTTTTGTTGGAAGCACGCCATTTCTAGCGAAAGTTACTGACTTGCAGAAAACACATAGTTACATAAAAAGACTCTTAGCACAAGAAAATTAGCAAAAAAAAAACGCATCAAAGAAGCCAGAAAAGGCTATTGTCAAAACATACAAATAATTTCAAAGTATGAGTATAGTCAGTATGTAATGGAAACAGAAAATTCATCTCATAGTTTGTCGTCGAAAGGAGCCTACTATTATCATATGTATAATATTCTTTGTGGTGTCTTGTCTACAGCCAATTTTTCCTGCTGTGTTAATTATTGTTGACTTTCTTGTCTTTGTCCATCATTGTCGTCATTTTCATGCACCTGTTTGATCCTTGTCAGTTTTGATTTTATTAGTATTAGGCCTATTGTTGTTTCCATTATATACCGACTATTGGACCTATTACTATTACAGAATTATTCATATGTTTGTTTAGTACAGCCCTTTCTGGCCTCCTTGGTTTCATTCTTCGTTACTTTGTTGCCTATTTTCTCGAACCTAGTCCTATTGTGTAACTGGAGGGTTGGCAACAAGTTAACAACATTCGTTTGCAATTATATATATATATATATATATATATATATATATATATATATATATATATAAATCACTTCAGCTTGTCATATAGCCCAATTGCTAAAATCATTCAAATATTACATTGTTTTTAGCTATATTTGAAACTTTTTTTTTTCCATAGCAAAAACGAGTACTGTAAAGAGAGTTTTATTTGAAAGTCAACTTTTTTTACGTAAAGAGTCAAGCATTTCAAAACTGCAATCATCATACGCAGAATACGTTGGATGGAAACTTGTGGGTGATGGATATCGAACTGAATCTGATGCGAAAATATCTGGTACGAGGTGAATCTTCAACGAGTTAAAGAGATAGACCATTTCCTATGTCTATTTTCATGCAAGGTCCCACCTCTTGTACCGATTGTGTCGGGCGTTCTGTCCCAACTGTATACTGGTCATAGGGACAGGAGTGAGCCATTATCGAAGTCGTACAGCAGTCGTTAAAGACACCACATGCCACGCGCCTCAATAATTTGCACTGTAATGTACATGGAAATATGTTTTATGGAACTATACCACGTGCACCCATTGTGCCAACGTACGGAAAAATAATCTTAAGACGAGGACGGAATGTCATTGTTAAGACAGCATGCTCTTTGAAAACGAAGTTTTTAAGCCCTCCAACATATGGCTAAAAACAGCCTTTTCAGAGTACCGTGCTTCAAAATGTACTAACCTGACGTGGACAAAACTCAGAAACGTGCAGTGAACTTTGCTACTTTCTTTCGGACAGTAAAATGATATGGTCGCCGCTTAAAGTCCCAGTCAAATTGGATCGGCGGAAATCTTGCCTAGAGTTCAGTGCTTGATACGTTGGGGTGATGCGGCATTTGATACAGGATCACCCTTATTTCTCCATCGCTTCTGAACCTCTAAAGCGCGGGTAGGCAGGTAGGTAACACATTTTTTTTCATTCATGGTGGATACCATGTGTTAAAAAAATTGTTTGGTCACGTGCAGGAAGAAAATTAGCTTCTTCATATACGTGCGAAGAGTGTTCGAACACAATCGTTTGGATGCCCTAGCATTGTACTACGAGAGGTTTCGTACAAGACGAAATCTTGCGCCTTGTAAATGCTGCTTTAAACAGAAGACAACTACGTACTTAACCTTGAAAACAAGTCTTTACTCGAACGTTTCATAATCCCTGGCGGTAGTGTTGGAGCTGCTTGCATAACTAAGAAGGCCCATTTTAACACCTGCCCCTTCCACTGTGCAGGCGGCCACGTCAAATGGGTCCAGGGAGCTGCTCGGCTTGTAGCCAAGTGGCGGACTTAAATAATAGACGGCAGTTCTTGGTTTTGGCTCGGGTCGCCCGTGGTCGAGAACACTGACCTGTCTTGACGTACTGCTAACTCTGAGTGTCTGGTCGGGCATGTCTGCCTCGCGTGCGTGCGGTAGGTCGTGACTTCGATACCGGGAAGCTGCTCATAATATCGGCTCACCCGAAGTGATTGTTATACGTATTCCCCAAGACAAGTGAAGATTTATGCAGTTCCTTAAGGGGGTTACACAGTCAAGTTTTGTAGATATTATACGCTTTATTGCAATAATGTCAAGTGAAATTTAATTCTAAGTAAGAAATACATTGAAATCACAATGAAAACTATTCTTAATGTTAATGTTAACGTAAACAACTTTGTAAAAACTGTATGAGTCTGATTTCGTTTAGTGTGTTTTAATTGAAGAAATGCAATATATAAATTTCTTTCAAATATGTTTCTTAATAACCTGTAACTAGTGTTAATTTTGTAGCTATTCTGACTTCTAGTGACAATGACGGAGTGTTGTTGAAGGCAGTTTGTTACAGCGATTTAGAAAAAATATTTCTGTAGTACGGAGAGAAAGTTTTGCACAGGGACAGTACTTTGTAGGAGTTGCATCAATCTAATATTTTATCAAGTAGAATTTGTTATGTAGGGTTATATATACATGTATATATATATATATATATATATATAATGTGTGTGCGCGCGGGGTTATATATACATGTGTATATATATATAATGTGTGTGTGTGCGCGCGTGTATATATATATATATATATATATATATATATATATATATATATAAAGACTTCATTGCACGTGTCGGTAAAGTGCATATTAATTTTCAGTAGCAAGAATTATTGTACTTGTTAATATTACGCCCTAAGAGAAGGTAGAATAAAATAATCTGTCAAACAAAAAAAAATTGGATGCCACAAAATGAAATATTTTTCATAGTATCAAAAAATGTGTATTCCAAAAATGTACTTAAACTACATTCAGAAACTAGCGTGATTTTTTTAATGGACGGCTTTTATATAAAAGGAACCAAGCGACGTATGGTGGTTGGTTCAATGCTTTGCAGAAGGTAGCACAGGGTACATGGCACTTGGTTACATTTATATAAGCAAAATTTAAAGGTTTCTTATGTTCTTAATGTACGTAAATCAAACTATCAAAAAATGTCTCTTAGTTCCTTTTATATAAATGCCGTCCAAATGTTGATTGGAAAGGGGTTAAGTGAACCAAATATTTTTCAGTTATCTACAGCGAATAGACTCGATTTAACACCCAAGCCAGCGTGAAGAAACCTAGTCGTCTAGCGACTAAGCTAAAAGCAACTTATAAAGACGATTAAAGGAAGGCTTATCCTGTAATCATTTCCACGTTAAATCGACGCGTGTGCCACTGTAACTTAGCTCAAACTTTATTGCAAAGAAAAAATTAAAAGTATGGCGTAGAAGGAAAATTTCTTTTGACTCACAGATTTTGCTACCTGGAAGTTATTAGACATTAAATTTAAAAAAAAAATGTTACTTTGAATTACTATTTGCACTATCTTTACCTCGCACTGTTAGTTGTTTGGAATCCTTGGGATGTATTTTACGTCAAATTAAATTAGATAAAGTAAGTGGGCTTTACGTCTCGTCGACAGCGAGGTCATCAGAGACGGTGAAACACAACTCGGTACAATGACAGAAGCTGGGAGAGGAGTCGGCCATGGCCTTTGTTAAGGAACCATCCCAGCATTCGCGTGGAGAAATTTCAGGAAACCACGGAAAACAGAAATCAACATGATGGTCAGAGCCGGGGATCGCACCTGGGTACTCCGTCAGCTTAAGAGAACATTAATTAACCTAATGTGATTCAGTCACATACGTCCCAAAATTATTTACGATTTAAATACGTCGGCTCATGCAGCATTCAACGCAGGTAAGATAGAAGTTTATGTAACAACAGACCTGCGAGGAAACTACTGTAAGCTGTGTTATTACCTATATGCCTGCCTGCATTTAGAATATATTTCAGTACATAACCCTTTGAGAAAAAACTATAGAGTTCAAGGCAACTTTTTCGGTCATCCTCAAATTGTGATTTGTGAACTAACTTTAAATAATCAATTACGTATATGCATCATGACGCTTGGTATGAAACAATTTTAGATACAATCACAAACCATAATTTGCTTAATTAAACTTTATCCGTATATTCAATACTCCACCTTACATTATATACTGGCTGTAATAAATGCAAAAAAGAAAAAGCTACATTTTGGTTTCGATTTAAAGGCCGTAATTTCTCTTGATATACACTTATCACCAAATTACCATCAAATGTTTCTTTTGAATTGCACTTCATTTTTTATCGACTTGCAGAGGAAGTTATTCATATATGTTACAACGTGAACGACGATTTCGTAAAATATGCTTTAAAAAAAGGATCATAATTACATTCGTCTGTTTTCCACGCCAACAATTGTTTATTCCCAACTAAATTACTAGTGAGTCCTAAGTAATGCAGGGCAGTAAATTCGGTAATTCTGGGGAACAGTTTCCAAATTAATTAATTTTTGTAACGTTTCGTTTAATTTGTGCGGATTTCAGATGCGTGACGAAATTGCATGTTAAATAAGTCACAATGTAAACCGAATTTGGGTTTGTAATAAATTAAAATAATTCATTTATATCCCACAGATTAATTACAAGTGGTTAGTAAAAAACTATCTTTCGGAAGTAAAATGGCCTTCAGAACACATAGATGATGAAAGCAAATGGCTATACATTGTTGCTTATTATTTTAATAATTAGATAATATTAAAGCATAGATCTGCTATCGCGAACGCCCTTTTAATTACTTAGCTTGGTGTCAAGTAAGATCATGACATACAACCAACAATAATCTAACTACCATCTTACAATGTACAAAGAAGGCATTGTGTAACATATGTAGGTCATTTGTTTCAAAAATTAGCTTGAAAACATGTTCTCTTCGCTTGTGCATGTTCTTCCATGGTTCTGCACATTTGTCCAGCTTGCTGCTTTTCTCGGAATACTTTTTTAAGAAATGAAAAAAGTAACGGGAGGAACTATAGGCTAACGACACTATTTCAGATTTTTATTTCTCACAAACTTAAGTAAGTTTCAGTTTCCGTTACAATATCGTCAGTACTTCTATTGAATTGCGCTGTAACACGCTATACTCGTATTCGAGAAGACCTGGTTTTGATTCCTGTCTACAGCTATCCTGAATTCGGTTATCTACGGTTTCCCGAAATCGTCACTAGCAAATTCTTGAATAATTGCTTTACCATGGCCATGTTTGATTCCTGTATCAGATCCTGTTCTTGTGTCAATGTGTGTCACCGTCTCTAGACACCTTACTGTCGACGAGACGTAAAACCCTCGTGACTTCTTAACTTATTTAATTCCAAACTATCCAGTACGATAGTGTGCGTATGTCACCGTGGGTAATGAGCACATATCAATTTATTTATGTTCATAATTTACAATTCTTCTATTTAATTAAAAAAACAGTCATGCACTCAAAACTTCAATGAAACGTGTAACGTGTCCTCCTATTCAATCAGTGGACCTGTTTTAAACTTAAAAAAAAAAAAAAAAAAAAATGACAAGTCCTACCATAAAAATTAAGAAATTATTCTCACCTGGTTTTTACGTTTCTGTACCAGTTTACAGAGTATAACTTCGTGGATTATATTTGCATAACCAAACTTTGGGTACCGTTTAGGTAAACACAAAATTTTTATTTATTTTTTTTCAGAAAGATAAGCCATTTATGATCATATTATGATAATTTGTAAACCTGTATACTGAAAATTTATGTTGTTATCCAAAGTTAATTAATTAAATTAGGAAATTTTGTGTGATTATAAGTTATCCAGCACGTTAAGTCATGTTAAATGACATTTTAATTTTATTATCGTCAGTTGGAATGGGATTCGAAATTCACAACTGTGATGGTATAAAATAGATCGCAGGCTTTCGCGGCCGTTGTCACATTTTCTTGGCTTCTGGGTGCAAGCCGCGTCAGGAGATTGTCTTGCGACGTTCCGGCAGACATTGCAGCTGCAATCATCATGTAATCGGAGTCGGAGACCAACTGGTATAATTCAGTTTATGTGAAACTCTAAGCCATTTATTTAAATGTTGGCAATCTTCTAAACCCCTAGCAAAACGAACCCGAAACTGCTTTGACGGCGGGAGCTGGTGTTTCCTATACCGTTCGATTAGGCAAGGGGTTTTCTGGGAAATTGTTGAAAATCATTCACACAGTTGCGAGTTAATGTGAATTTGGGAAGTGAACTCGAAACCATACTAACTTCAAAATGTATCAAATAGTAATGGAAGGTAATATATTTTTCGTGTGCATTTATTTCTGTCTTAAATATGTTACTAATTAAGTTACAATATTTTTACTCCAATTAGTATCATGTCTCAGATAGAAATAAATGCACCCAGTAAATAAATTATATACATATATTTTTTTTGCTAATTCTTAAATGCTGGAGTTAGCATGGTTTTGAATTCAGGTCTTCAATTTAGGATTCCAAAAATTAAAATTAGAATGCACCCTTGTATAAGGATGCTTTTTACCCAGGTGTAACAAATGGACTTAAAAATAAATTGCTCGCGGTTGTAAGATTTATTGGCCGGATATTGTATTATGGTAGTGAGCTCTAACAGATCATTCGACTAACGTATTCTTTCCCATTTTCCTCTTCTTTCGCTACTTAGCAATACGTTTAACGACGCAGTTTTGAGACATTATGACCTAAATTTTAAATACCGATTGGGTGTTTTGTGGCTCGAATTCTTCGTTAAGGCCATTCTCCCTGTTACTACAGTTTGTGCGATAATTCTTTTTTGAAAACTTAAACAAGAGCAAATAACACATTAATATTTGACAGTTTTGTTTAAAATAGTTTTTTTGCCATTATAGTTAATTTTTTCACGACAAGAAATTAAACGGTTTCGGCTAAATAGTCATTAACAAAAATTTCGTTAATTACGTATCTTCTATCTTGAAAAATTAGCCAACACGACGAAAGCCATTTTAAACAAAAGTGTCAAACAGATATATGTTATCTGTTCTCGTTGAGCCTTAAAAATCACTATCGCGAAAATATTAGAGACGGGAGAATGGCCTTAACCATCTAGTTTCGTTATGAGGGTTTGGGTCAACAATAAGCGCTTTACGGATTTGAAATGTACATTTTATAGAAGTCAGTATTAAAAAATTCTATGAAATTGTGTTTTCCGACTTCTCTAGCAAACATTTTTTCAGGTTAGTTGCGTGTATTTGACGACACATTCACGACTCTAGAATTTTGCACATTTAATTTAGGCGCGAGTGAAGTGGAGAGATTGGTCAGCGTTTAAGGGCGTTCAAGTGTGGGATAATCACAATTTTATTTTTGAATGATATAGTGTTAGTTTTGCAGACGTTACTCGGGTCTACATTTTCCTCTTACGAAAAAAAAAAAAATAGCCCAGCTTGTGTTCTCATTATGGGATTTCAAAGTCAAAATTTGCATGTTTTTCTTCATGCCAAACACAAAAACCAATAAAAATAATTTAATGAAATAATTCACATTGTAACTTCATGTTACGGGCTACTGTTGAAGTACATAAAATCCAATACAAAATGTTTTTATATTTAAAAAAAATTACAAAATTTGCAATTTTTTCTAATTTTAGCAATTTTTTATATATACAAAAAATTTGTAATAGACTTTATATACTTCAAGCCATAGACCGTGATATGTAGCTTTTTGATGTGATTTTTTTCATTTCTTTATGTTTATTAGTTGACGCGTTTTGCGTGAAGTAAAAATTTTCGAATATTGGCTTTGAAATGTCACTGTGTGAAAACTGGCCGAGCTAATTTTTTTTTTTCGTAAGAAGGAAATGTACTCCCAAAAATGTCTACAGGGCTATCTCTATTTCACACAAATATATAATTATGATTTTTCCTCATTTGAAAGGGCCACGGTGGTCGATCCGGGTTCGATTCCCGGCGGGGTCAGTCCCCGAATTTTCGCATGTGGGAATCGTGCTGAACGATGTCGTTGGTTGGCGGGTTTTCTCGGGGATCTCCCGTTTCCCCCGCCCTTTCATTCCGACGCTGCTCCATACTCACCTCATGCCTCCCTTCGCCAGCGCCGAAAACCTCGATGTTAAGTGCTGACCAAATACCTCTCAATCACTCCCCGTTTGAACGCCGCCTACCACTCGCTACAAATGCGTAGCAGTGTGTTCGTAAATAGGTTTTTAAAGATATTATTCCACAAGTGCCCCTTGTGCCAACGTACGAAAAGAAAACACACTATCGCACAAGGACGGAATATCATTTTGAGACAACATGCTCATATTAAAACACATTCTAAGCCCTACAACATAGCACAAAACGGCTTCTTCAGACTTTCGTATTTAAAAATGTACTAACCGGATGTCTGTGAAACTCAGAAAGTTCTCTTAACTTTGCTATAGACTTTCCACCAATAATATTATATGGTCACTGCTTTAAGTCCCATAGTAAGAACGGTTCTGAGGGAACTTTGCACGCTAGTTCAGTGCTTAAGTCGTTGTAGCAATGCGGCATTTGATGCGCGCTTCAAGGTCACCCTTATATCTCCGTCAATTCTGATTCTCTAATGCACTCTTAAGGTTGATCACGGCGCCCTTAATCAAACGCATAATTTAGGAATAGGTGGGCCGCCTCTCGGCGGTGGCATTGATGTTGGAACGAACCTGGTGTAAACAAAGAGCTCGGCAGCGCTCGGAAGAGTTCGGGTGAGCTCGTGGCCGGCAGCGCGCAGACGGCTGAGGATCGCGCGGTGACAAGCGACAGGTCAGGCCGAGTCAGAGGTGCGCCGGCCGCCACCACAGCGAGGCTGCACTGCCGCCGGCGCGGCAATGGAGAACGACTCGATCGTGCTGCTCAGCTTCCTGCTCATCGTAGCCATCCTGGCCGCAGGTGAAGTCCTCGCCACATCACCTTCTAACAGTATAGACGACATGACGGCGTGTTTGCGATCATTGTGTTGTTAATTTCACTCACGACACTCTTTGTTTTCATACAGGTATCATTATTTTAATACGCTACATCTTGATTTGTTTGCATGCTATCGCTTGCATTATTTTTGTCACCGCATTTTTTTAAACTTAAATTTAAACTGCCCCCAAAATATAACTACAGTGAAAATTTTTATGAAATTTATTATTTTCATGTTATGTAAACAAATTCCATTTAAATTATTTATTACAAAATAACTTTCATTTTCAACTGCTTCATTTGCTGCATTTCTTTATTTTTTCTTATTTTTGCTATTAAAAATAAGCGTTCAGAATTACTGCCGATTTGTACATCTGCATGTCTGTATATGAACCCCGTAACGGACAGAGAAAAGTGGTCATTTATTCGATTTTGTCATGTTTGGTTTCCTATAGAAGACAGTCCTCAAAAAAATTCCCAAACATATGCCAAAACTACTAAAAATCTTTGTATAAAATAGAATTTTTTAATGCATATCATTATTTTCTTTTATTTTTAGAGACGTGAATTTTGTAAGAAGTAGAATTACTATTTAATAATAATTCCTGCTTATTGAATAGGCCTACTTAATATTTAATACTTCGGCATTTTTTTTTTTTCAAAAAAATTTTACATAAATCTACTTTGATCATAAATAGCTGGGAAACTTTAATTATTCGTTTAGTTCCACCATTGCGTATTCCCAGTAACTATAGAAGCGAGAAATATGACGAAGTTTCATTACTTGGTTATCTATAATACCTACATGAAGTACCCTGAGAATTAATCAAACAACTTTCACTGAACAGACTGAAATGATGTATGTTTGTTAAATGTTGTACGTTATTTGGTCGCGCAGTTGTTCAGTCCTCATACCGCGTTGTTGTATCAGTCTGTGATCCGCATATGACGACTGTTTAGAGTTCTCCCGATTTTTGTTTGTGGGAAATGTGGCAGACGTTGCCAGCGAACGGTGGCTTCTAGAAGAGCGGCAGTTTTTCTCGCATTTGCATTCCAGCGTTGCCCAATTCCACAGCACATTAAAAACAATCCCGTTGCCACAACAAAATTTCCTTTATATATGATCCACTTGAAAGTAACTTTGCTGCAGAGGTTTTAAGCATACTGAAAAGAAATCTTGCCTTACAGAAAACCAATTAAGTTTTGTGTTACTTTTGTCTTTAAAAAATTTAGTTTGCAAATAATATAAAATTCTTTGCAGTAAAGATAATAATTTTTTAACATAAATTTTTCGCAATAATATCGCAACTATTATCACCACAAACATTTCTAATAAATTTTAACGATAACCCAATTTTTGTTACCAATACTGTAACTTTCAAACAAACATTTTCTTTGCGGCAGAGTAACACTGCACAGTGAATCATATTTAAAAAACATTTTGTTGTGGTAACGAAAGTGTTTTGCACCTCATAATGTCCTCGTGAGTGATAAACATCTCGATGTTACACGCTCAACAAATCACTTCACCATTCTCTACGCCCTATCTAGTGTAATTCCAATACTTACTAGTAACAAGTCTTTTCTCCTGTGTATGTATGTATTTCTATCACTTTAGCTGAAATGTGCTACGTAACAACTTAAAACATTTTGTGTTCAATGATTTGTTTTAATTTAGTGCTGTTTTTGTTATTAAGACGGCTGCCTGGCTGGTGTTCGAACTGCGTGTAGCGTATTCGGAGATAAGTTTTGTTTATCAGAGACCAGTAAACGTACGTCCATAATGCTTATCTACGAAAATAAAACACACTTCAGACTACTTGTGAATATGACTTAATACACCACGCACATTGGAAGCATTATTTTAAAGCTCTCAAACTTGGCTAAAATCGGCTTTTTCTGACTGTTTCTCAAGATATATTTATCAGATTCGATAGTAATTGAAGTATACAACTGCATTGGCTTTTGCTACAGTGACGGGTTCGAAAAAAAGTTAAAATTCAAGGTTTAAAATCTCACACAGTAAAATTGTTACGGCCGGAACACGTGCTTGTTTACTCAGGGCGTAGAGGCGATATTACAATACATGTGCTTGCTAGTGTCGCTCATAGCGTCTCGTCGATGTTCGCCTCACACACAAACACGCCCTTCACCAGGCGGCCGCCTTAAAGAGCAGGAGGTTGTGGGTTCAACTCCAACCGAACGCAGTATTTGTGTTGTTAGTTTGTTAATTTTACCTTTGTATGCTAAGCAGCCAATCGAGAATTATTTTTAAATACCCCTTTTTAGTTCATCAGACTTAATTTTAGACTCGAGGAACTTCAGTTACGGCCTCAAAAATTACTTTTGGTCGCCGAATGAAATGGAATCCGAAGTAACTCTCATAATGGGAAGCACATATAAATCCGTTAAACTATTTTGGCCTATATTATTTTTTACATTTTTACATTCCTGAAAGAAATGGAATATTATTTTAATTTTGTAGTGACAATCAACAAACTCATTCATTTTTAAAATTATATTTTGCCTAAATTTATGTGATTCCACGTTTGAGGTTATTTCTGATTACACAAATATCGTGAGAATAGTTTTCAAACTTATGCTTCAGCAAGTGAACAAAATTTTACATAGCGAGTCCAAAATTAAATAATTTTACTGGCATTAATCAATGTAAAGCAGTAAGGAAATAAAAATAGCCCACGTACAAAATTTCGTATTAGTTGCGCATCACGTCGTTTTGGACGAACAAACGTTTCGACTTCTCGATTTTTGGGTGGCAGTCATTTAATTTTAGTAACAACGATATCGGAAAACAAATTAGACAGTAATACCTTTCCTATTTTCCAGGAAAGTTTTCAAGTGCCTTTGTGTGGTGTGCTGATTTCACATTAGTTTCGTGCCCGGTACTTGAACTCAGAACTGCTCTAAGAACTTCTGCACCAGCCGACAAACTGTGTAGGGCTATAGGGCTTCATTCGTATGTCCATCCAGTGGCGTGTACGGGAAAAAAAGAGGAGGCGGGTTTACAGAGGAAATATCCCCCTATCCACGGCCCAGCCCAAAAATATCTCACTGATGAATTTCTTAAAATGTTTTTACCCGAATAATTAAGCGCCGGATATTTTATTCCACTTCCGATTTTATTTAACTAATAAGATTTTATTTCCTGAAAAGATTATTACGATCGCTTCCTCCTGTGCTATATTTAGGTATATATATATATATATATATATATATATATATATATATATATATATATATATATATATATATATATATATATATATATATATA
>PNEQ01003551.1:0-13496 GCA_003012365.1 Medauroidea extradentata | reverse complement strand
TGACTCGGTGGTTGGAGGGAAATTTGGGAAATTTTGAGGGAAAAAAGGGAAATTTTGAGTCAAAATGAGCAGATTTTGAGGGAAAAAGGGAAATTTTGAGGGAAAAAAGGGAAATTTTGAGGAAAATCCAAGATGGCGGCCGAGGCACCGAGCACCGACGCCCCGCGCCCCCAAAGTGCACCTACCAAACCCTACTACTCACGATAAATCAACCTCTCTACTAATCATACGTGTTGTACTTAACTACAGTGTTTTGAAAGGTGTATTGGCACAAAACATTTTCACGATATATCATCCTCTCTAGCGATAATCTATTACTAGAGACTGGAAAAATTCGCGTGTTCACTTACCTGTAGGTTAGCTTCAGAGAATATCTGTGTATTCAAGCGGACAACAGCTGTTTATTGGCTACTCGCATACCACATTATTTGGTTTGCATTTAGTGGGTCTATATTATTGGCTCTGCGCTCTCCTGGAGGAGTCAAATCAGTCAAGGACCAGTGGCGAAAGTGACATAAAACTTAGATATATTTGAAATGTAGCTCGTACCTAATAGAAGACGGGAATTTTTCAGGTCCTATGCATTATATACGTCGGCCAACGGCAACCTTACCGCTCCTGCCTCACACGCACAAACGCATCCTATCTAGGGAGGTCCCTTAATTTTGGTTCATAAGCGCTTTATGAACGACATGTGGATTTTCAGTGGTCTAATAGCGTTAATTCACATAGCCGTTTAAAGGAAACCATGCTTCATCCGTGAAGCTTGTGCGTAGAGATGAAGGTTTGGTACAGACTGCATACAGCCAAACAAGCGTGTAATTCTTGAATCGACGAAATATTTGGTTACCTAGCAGATTTATTTTTCTCAACGAGAGGGTTTAGTCCAGTTAAACATACACCTTAGTACAACAAAGAAGATAATATTTGACGAGATTGTATCTTGTTCTGACACCAAATACTTTGTCAAAATTTTTTCGCCGTATACAAACTTACGTATGGTTGGTTGCACCAAACGTTTTTCTCTGTGTGATGGGCATTAATCCAGGATTTGTAACAATAAACGCTTGAATCAGACGGGAATAATTAAGGTGTTTGTCCTCATATGCTCCCTCCAACTCATGAACAACCGTAACCTTATATAGCTTTAGGTGAACACATTTCGCAACTCTCTGACACAATGAGAAGAAAGTTTCCGGTCCTCTCAGTGATAATTGAGGGTTTGACTGCTTTATTTCGTACACGGACATCCACACCTACCGTACACTGACGAGTTAGACGATGTTTGATATATTTTCTCGCCATAAATCAAGATATTGTTACAAGTTTGAGACAAAACTTTTCAAGTGGGCAATTTACCATGAGTTCTTTTGGGACAGAGGTCTTATAATTATAAATAAAAGAGTTAAATTAAGTACTGGATTTAATAGCTCACAAAGCTACGAAATACACAAAACAGTAATCAACTATAACTCTCACAACACAATTAGTTATGCACACAACTACTACTGTGTCACAGACACATTAATTAACTTTGACAATTAAAGCCCAAAAAATGTCTACCATCAATTAACTAAACAGTACAAATCACAATAAAATTCAGTCATATATCCAATCAACAGTCTTTCAAATAATGACAGTGTACAACCTTAATAGTCCGCCGTGGTGATGAATCGTCGTGTGTTGCGCGGCACCCCGAGTGCACCGCTGTCTTTACTCTTGAGGTCTTCGGTTCGACTCCCGTCGCGTACCTCCTTCTTCGCCCGTCAGCCCGCCGCAGCAGTCCTCTTGGTTCGTCCAACACTGCTCCGAAGGTAGCCGCCTGCTGCCTCCCAGTAGACTCTGACGTCACCAAGATGTCTTCACCAGTCTATCTCCACAACCATAGCACCTTCCTCTAGCACTACCAATAGCGAACTCTTCCCAAATGTGACGATTCTGCGGTTTTATACTCCTCTAAACAGCCGGGGAATAACAGCATTCTAGGGGTCTAAAAATAGACATTTCATCATGTTTCTGACATGATTTGAGTCACGTAGGCCGCTCTCGTAGGGTTAAGACGCAGTTTAACCAGGTCTCTGTGACGTAGTTCCAGCGGGATTCCTTATGAGACAGGACGATTTGTGATTCATGGGCAGAACCACAAGGTGTTGCGACACAGGCCCCAGCCAGCCAGCCCTCAGAATTACAGCATGCAACAATACGTATTTTATAATTTACGCACGAGGTTGGTTTCCGGATTTTCGCATGTAAGAATCGGGCCGGAGGATTTTCTTGGGGATCTCCCGTTTTCCCCGCCCCTTCATTCTGGCATTGCTCCATACTCACCGCATATCACCCCTCATCAGCACTAAAGACCTCGATGTTAAGTGCTGACCAAACATCTCTTACTCCAGTATTGCTTAGCAAGGAAGACATTTCTTGTAACATAAATCCCATTGTTTCATCACCTAGCACGTAATGAAGAATCAACTTACAACTATAAACAAATTAATATCCAAGCGATCCTATTACAAGTAACCACAACTCCCAATATTTCCGCGCGATGTAAAGATACAAACTAGATAATAGTGAATGGCCAGAAAAAAGTGTTAGTTCATGTAAACTATCCTGCAGTTTGATTCGTAATTGTGATAGCCGTACGTGACAGAGTTTTTTTAAAGCCAAGTTTTTTTATAGACAATACTTGCAGCTGCATTTTCCTCGCATGGACAATGTCTAGCGGTTATAGTTTTTGTGAAGTGGAATGTCAGTTATAATTTGCATAAATGTCTGTGTGCATAACGTGTGTGTTTTGATTTTGATTTTTTGATTGGATTGGAAGTAACGTTTTCGCATTTATTGAAACATTATAATAATTTAATTTGTATTTTGACTAACTATGCCTGGTCTAAAAAGGTTTTTGGTAAATATTATTGAATATGCATAGTCTCGTGTAATTGTTTGTTGTTTGCAATGTAAAAGTTTTACGTGTGTGACTGTGTTATTGCCTTTCGGCGAATAAGTGGCACAAAATTTGTAAAATATATACAATTTATACTATGCAGCAAGTCATGATCCAATGTACCGTAAACCGGGGTTACTTTGACACTGCTGGGTAACTTTGACCACTCAAATTTTTGGTTTTTATATTTTTTATTGACGAAAGTTTGAAACATTAGCTATAAGGATAAAAGAAATTATTTAAAATACTCGGCTCAGATTATCTGTTTATTTACCAGATAACTAAAAAACTAATATTTTGAATAGTCAAAGTAGCCCCGAAAATTTTCAAAGTAACCCCGGTTTACGTTATTATTTAGACTATCATAAACACTATCGTATAATAAATAAGAAAGACAAGTTGTTCCGTCTCGGTGACAAGGTCAGAATGAATGATTTCTGCCGACTGAATGTCGGGAAAATGCTATCGATATTTATCCCCGGGAGCGCAGCTTTGTAATGTGACCGGACGAGAATGAGATGATTGAAATGAGACGAATCACTTAAGGCGGCCGCCTGGCTGGTGCTGGATCTGCGTGTAGCGTGTTTGGAGATACGATTTTTCTCAGGGACCAGTAAACGTGCGTCCACAATGCTTATCTACGAAAAGAAAACACACTTCGGACTACTTGTAGATGTGACTCTCAATACATCACGAACACTGGAACAATTTTAAAGCCCTCAAACTTGGTTAAAATCGTCTTTTCAAGCGGTTGTTTCACAAGGTATATGTAACGGATTTGTTCGAAATTGAGTTCTACAAGTACATTGGACTTCGCTACAGTGACACGTTCAATAAAATGATAGGGTCACCGCTTAAAGTCCCTCAATAAAAACGTTACGGCAGGAACACTGCGCGCGTGTTTACGACTTTGACCGTAAAGGCGATATTACAATACATGTGCCGGCCGACGTCGCTCGTAACGCCTCACAGATTTTCGCCTCACACACGAACAAACTAAAATATTTTTGTATTTTTAACAATTTTTTTTTTTCAAAATTTTCAAATTTTTATTTTAATTTCCAGCATTTTTATTTAAATACAAAAACTTTTTATTATTTATTTATATGTACGTGACATTGTAGCCTGCGCCATCTTTATCCACTGTGAATTTTTTTTCAGTTCGGTATGTCAGTTGGTTTAAGTGTAGTCCTTAAAACGGAAACATGCAAATTTTTCATTTAACAAGCCTTTACGCGAATAGCATGAGACATAAAAAAATTTCATAAAAGCCAAAATTCGTCTCGTTTTGTGTCTAAAAAAATATCTGGTACAAATAAAGATAAAATCATGGTTACGAAAATTGCGGTAGACCGTGCCCTTAACAAGCGCACAATGTTCCCGCCGTAACTTTAATACTGTGGGACCATAAGCGGTGACCCTTGTCATTTTATTGAATCCGTCACTGTAGCAAAGTCCAATGTACTTGTTGACCTCAATTTCGAACGAGACCGATACATATTTCTTTAGAAACAACCGTCAGAAAAATCTGAGTTTACCAAGTTAAGGGATTCATACTTCCACTGTGCGAGGTGTCAAAGTCTTATTCACAAATAATCTGAGGTGTGTTTATTTTCGTAGATACGCATTGTGGACGCACTTTTACTGGTCTCTGAGAAAAAAAACGTAGCTCCAAACACGCTGCACGCAGTTCAAGCGCCAGACAGGCGGTCGCCTTAATGTTTGTGACCTTCTGCTAGGTAAAGGCGTTATTTTCTCCGACATAGGGGGCAAACTGCGTGACATAAATTTCTTTCATTCGTCAATTTTTATGACATAAATTTTTAACCCGCATGAGATGTACAGTTAAAATTTAAAAAGAAAGGAAACAATGCTAACAGCTCATGTGTTTTTTTTTTTTCAGGTAGAATCAGCTGTGTTTACGCGGACTTAACAACACTCGACCCGAATGGCCAGAAGCAGAGTTTAAAGTTCAAGCACAGCTGTCGAGTGTCTGTGTTCACTAATCGCGATGGCACTTTCGAAGTGCGTCACATGCCTTGAACTTTCCTAATCTTTCAAGGAAATGACAAGTTGTTTTGTTAATAAGTCAAACAACGTTTTGATTCATAAAAATGAACTTTTTTATACGAATGTAAGTACAAAGACACATCTCATGGATCTTTCTAGGGACCATATTTTTTTAAAAATAAAATAAACTATTTTATGTAATTGTTATTTGAACATACCTTAACCTCCAAAATGAGAAAACAAGATCAATTTCAACTTACACTGTGTATGCCAGTGCAGCGCAGTTGATAATCTCTATACACCAGTGAGTGAAATTCAAGGACGAATTTGAGAAAATTCACGTAACAGCAGAACGAAAACTCTGTTTGAATTAGGGTCGACAGATTCTCACAAACAATTTTGTTTGTGAATAAATTTATAAAGAAAAACAATGGGATTTAACTGTCACTCCTCCAACAAACAAAACACCCTGGCAAATATATCACCTAGCATTTCAGAACAATTTCCAGGTTCATCGTTAGTTCACAGGTAAGAAAACACTTTCTCACACCCCTTAATGGTAAACTGAACCCGCATCCCCAATGCAATACTAACACAACTCGAAATATGTCATTTTGAGATAAATGCAGTTGTAATACTTACACACATTCAGATTTTTTGTTGATATTAGTGTTATATAAACATAACACGAAAAATGTTGTTTTTGCACTGAAACACAATTTCTGTTAATTACCCTAATGCAATATACATAGTAGAAATGTTAATCTTGCAATAATTATTACTTTTCACTGACAAAAATGATAAATACAAAACATTGAGTTTTTTATTTGGAGTGCTTTTCATGGTGACTAGAGATTGTGAAATTTCGCGAATTCAATGACCTGCATGTTAGAATCAAATATCATATGCATACTCTAGCCACGACTATTTGTCTACTAGCTACTACTCAGTGGAACATCAGACAATGAACGAATAGACAGGTCTTGAGTATGCATAGGATATTTGATTCTAACATGCAGGTCATGGAATTCGCGAAATTTCACCATCTCTAATGGTGACGTTAGTAATGCATTAGTAGAGAAAACTATCCTCTATTTCAGAACATAAGTAACTAAAAAAAATTAATTTTCAAATTGTTTTGGTATTGTATTGGGGGTGCGAACACTGGACACAGACTAAATAGTAATACATACGTGAAATGTGGCGGCTCACTTGATACGGGCAAATTCCGCCGCTTCTTGGCTGCCCGAGACTGTTAATACCAACCTTGTGTCTTTTTTGTTCCTGCATGTTACTACAGGTCTTCTATTGGCCTTGCTGCCGGTTAACATGGCAGCCACCCATTGGTGGATTTAAGGGGGGGTGGAAGGGGCAACCCCCCCCCCTAAGACCCTGTTGCATGTTTTTCAAATAAAGTAAATTGTTAAAATATATACAGAAGAAATATTACACGTGTACTAATAAATATTTGCAAATAATTTTTAACCATGCACACGGACTCACAAATAACTTAATATATGCACTCATATAATATGTACTGTATATTTTATGTGAGCATAACTGCAAAATTGAGTATTGTTAAACAACTTTTTCCCCTCTCTCAAGCTCCGTTTTACGCAAGCGAGTCTCGTTCTTGCTCGAAAGGCGCTGTGTGCTGTGAGGATATATTTCCGGTTTTTTATTTTGTGTAACGTTCCTTTCGACACTTTCTCAGTATGAGGGCGAGTTATCAGGTTGAAGAAAGATTGGTCAGAGCAAGGCCCTGTCATAAATAACAGCCCATAGCCGAGATCAGAAAAGGGAAGGGGCGGGGGGGGGAGTGTCTTTACACACCATCAGTCACCAGTATGCAGTGAATGAGTGATGGTTTCAAATATATATGTTGTGAAGTGTTTTACGTTATGTTTTAATGTTGAATACTAACTAGGAAGATAGAGAAAATAACCTGTTTACATATTTTTAGTAAACTTCAGAAACTTTAGGAAACAGATAGGCTACCACGATGCTGATACTGTGACACAAGTTCGATTTTATTAGGTTCTTTATACCGCAAAAGCAGTTTAAGGTCGTTCTAGCGTGGAAAATTCTAAAATTTAATTAGTTCGAAAAAGCGTTAATTTATTAGTTACTATTATAGTATTGTTACAAGTTTGGAGAGCACAAACTTTATATGTGGGCAATTCCCATGAGTTCTTTGGGATAGAGGTCTTATAATTATAAATAAAAGAGTTAAATTAAGTACTGGATTTAATAGCTCAAAAAGCTACGAAATACACAAAACAGTAATCAACTATAACTCTCACAACACAATTAGTTATGCACACAATTACCACTGTGTCACAGACACGTTAACTAACTTTGACAATTAAAGCACAAAAAATGTCTACCATCAATTAATTAAACAGTACAAATCACAATAAAATGCAGTCATATGTCCAATCAACAGTCTCTCTCAAATAGTGACAGTGTACAACCTTAATAGTCCGCAGCGGTGATGAATTGTCGTGTGCTGCTGTCTTCACTCTTGAGGTCTTCGGTTCGACTCCCGTCACGTACCTCCTCCTTCGCCCGTCAGCCCGCCGCAGCAGTCTTCTTGGTTCGTCCAAAACTGCTCCGAAGGTAGCCGCCTGCCGCCTCACAGTAGACTCTGACGTCACCAAGATGTCTTCACCAGTCTATCTCCACAATCATAGCACCTTCCTCTAGCACGACCAATAGCGAACTCTCCCCAATGTGCCGATTCTGCGGTTTTATACTCCTCGAAACAGTCCGGGAATAACCGCATTACAGGGGTCTAAAATTAGATATTTCATCATGTTTCGGACGTGATTCGAGTCACGTAGGCCGCTTCGCAGGGCAAAACGCAGTTGGGACAGGTATCTATGACGTAGTTTCGGCGTGATTCCCACTATGAGACATCCGGGCTTTGAGACATGGGCCAGCCCTCAAGGTGTTTTGACACAGGCCCCATCCAGCCCGCCCTCAGAAACACAGCATGCAAGAGTATTATGTTACAAGTGACTATATTATCCACCCAAGAACAATATTTTAGCCTGCATAGTTTTCCCATAACTACATGTCAAAATCAAAATTTCGATGTTATGTGAACATATCCCAGCGAAACCTAAATTAATAAAAGTAGTTAAATAATTAACACTGAACTTTAGTTAATGTCGCGGGTTGTATGCTTACAACCATAAAAATACAAAATAAATTTTTGTATTTAAAAAATTTAGAGTAAAGTATTTTTACTTGACTTTCAGAAATTTCTTAAAAATACGTTATTTTTATTCCCGTATCGATAAATTTGAGCGAATAGCTATTGACTCGTGATATCTAATTTCAGTACAAACTGTTTAGTTTCAACAAGTCTGTTTGTTTTCGTGGGTATATGTTCCCGTGACATGAGGCTATTGAATGAGTGTAGAGATTTTGATCAGTACTTAACAACTAGGTATTTTGTGCTTGTGATGGATGACCTGATGTGACTATGCCGCAGCACCGGAATGAAGGGGCAGGATAACCAGAAGATCCCCGAGAAAAATCTTGGACCAGCAGAACAAAATTTATCGCAAAATTTACAAGGTCTCGCCAAACTTTTGTGAGTTCTGATAGGCTATTATTTCCAATGTGGTTTTTAAGAATTGCATCACAGAATGCAGTGTATCTGTAGCACGTAATAAACACTTATAGTTTCTAGATTCAAAATGTTTTGTGCAACTTAGTTTGTCATTCATTAAAATTAGAGTACGTTTTTTAAGAGCTAACACAACAAAAAAAATCGTCTATGCAGAATCTTAAAATTGTACTGATTTGCGGCGATCTAAAGCTCTGTGGTGTAAAGTGTGTGATGTAACAAGAAGTCGGGCAGTTCAGTTTAAACCAGATAGCAGGCTCTCACTGTCCTCCCGTGGCGTGATTGTTATTATACAACGTTTGTCAGTTTTGGACTTGATGATTATACGCCCGCTAGTCACAGCAATACGTAGCTAAAATACGTTGAAGGTTATCATGGCGTCATCAGCGGTCTGCCGCCTAACTTGTGACGCTTTGCAATACTTCTAAATGACCGGTCTGAACTCGTAGGCGTTCCAACGCATAAATTGAAAACGCCCGGCGGTATCAACCGGCCCGTCGATCTCTAGATTCAACACCATCTCTGTAAAGGCGTCCGGCGCCTTAACTGACTCCCTGGTGCACCCCGGCTCGTCGTTATCTGCGTCTCAACGCCGTCTTCCGCGGCTCGAAAATATCTGTTCCAATATCAGTCAACAACCTAGCCATGCTCTTGTTTGGCGCCAACCTCCCTTTCGCTTGCCCTGCAGGCGTTGGTTCAGTTGGACCAATCAGGAGACAGCTTCCAAAAGATGGCCCCGCCCCTCAAGGACGCTTTCAACTTCCTGCTACTGCCGCATTTATTACATAATTTCATTCACCTGCACTTTGACAAATACCCTAAGTGTATTTTAATTAGTTCCTAAAATTCTTCTCATTCTAATTATTGTAACTATTTAAGATTTGTATCTTAAACACAATAGGCTGGTTATCCTCCCCTCTCGTCCGGCAGCTATGGTGGTTATGAGCTTTAGTGGGGGCGAGAAGGCCCCGGCTCTTGCACCTGTTGTTTCCACACAGACAAATTATATAAATGTCTGTTTTTCCTAAATACAATTCTGTACACAGAGAATATCGGCATCCTGACACGATGACGACAAGAATTAATCGTCGAATGACATGTTTATTATAATATCTGTAGTTTACGATAATTGCTTATAATTGATGGCTATTACTCTTATGAATTGGGGTGGCACGTCAAATTTTTTTTTATTTCAGCACAAAGATTTTCCATTTACAAGCATAACTTGTCGTAACAAAATTTAACAATTTTTTTTAAGCAGTATATTCACATTTTTAGTCTGAAAACTCCTGAAATAGCACCATTTTGCACCTACAAATCCAAATTTTTACGGGGGAGGTCGGACCCCCCCGCTTTTGGTTCGTATGGTGGGTATATATACTTCTTAAGGCATACACTCCCCGCCGACCTAAGATAACTTCTTAAATCCGCCACTGCTACATACAACAAGCGTAAGGTGGCTCAGCCATCTTAAGCTTGTTGTATGCAGGCATCTCCGCCATGTTGCTGGCCAGCGAAGCCATTTTGCTGGCATATATGACTAAATTTACCGTCCTACCAGCAATTTCACTTCTGTATTCCCAACTATTCTGTGCCTTGGGGCACCTGATTCTCGCGAAAAGATGTTTGGTCCAGCTTGTTTCAGTGCCTTACGTGCGCATGCGCAGCTCTCTCTGCTTTGTGGTAATTGGCAGCGTGCAGAGGCGTCACCTATTTGACTGTGCTTATAAGAACAAGGTAACTGCGACACCACACCTCTGTGAGTAGCGTGTAGAACGTCAAGATGCTGAGAGTTACAAACATTCAATCATTGACCGTGAAGAAGAACTACTCTGCGCACGTAAGGTACTGAAACAAGTTGTCGCAAATTTTTTTCACCAATAATCATTGGTTAGTAACCATACCTAGAGCCCACGATTTTTCACGGAAAGAATTCAGCGACTGTTTTTTTTAGTGCCTTATGTGCACATGCGAAGCTGTGCTTCATAGTTTTTAGCAGAATGTATTAATGCGCAGAAGTGGCTCATTTGACTGTGACAACAGGAACAAGGTTACTGCGACACCACATGTCTGTGATTTGCGGGTAGAACCCTAGACGCTGAGACTTAAAAACAGCCAATCAGTGACAATGAAGCAGGGCTGCATATGTGCACATAAGGTGTGGAAACAAAATGTTGCATAATTCTTTTCACGAAAAATCGTGGGCTCTAGTCATAGCCTTATAAAATCTACAGCATTACCGAAAAGGTATACCGAAACTTGGGAACACTTCGTCGCGACTTTTCGTCAGACTTTACGTAGTATTGGCTGGTTCTTTTCCAGACAGCATGTGCAGATGATCTGTGAGTTCTTTTGTTCTGTGCCATTGTCTTCTAACCGCTATGTATAAAACTTTAGACCATAATGTAATACATTGCCAATATAACATCTACAGCGACACATATGGAACAGAGTCAACCACATTCCTTTGTAACCAAATTTAAAAATTACATTGAAATAAGATGAGTGTTTGCGTAAATGAGCCGGTATAACATAGGTAAAACTTCGGCTTCTTCACTGTCAACAATACTGTCAGCGTGACATGCAAGATTATGTAATATTCTGTGAAATATTTCACACTATTTTCCACGTGCTTTTAGTAGTTTCACCTGCGTGAATATAACGGAATCTCCAATTGATTCTCCAACCACTTCCAGACGTCAAAATTATTTGAAAATTTGCACACCTATTAATATTCGTTGACAAAACAATAATTCTTGCACAGAAAAAGCATATGAAATCTTTTCATTTCAATTTTTCACACACTTCCAGACGCTGGAATTATTTTAAATTTTGCACAAGTATTTATAATCTATGACAATACAATAATTCCATAGCAATAACATGGTATTCTCCGCTATTACAAACAATTTCATCTGGCTGCGACAGAAAATAACGGTTTTAAAATTTAAATCTTCAAATTAACCATTTTGAAATAAATGATTACTTATTTCTTCCAAAAACTTAAAACATTATTTTGAAATCTAAATAATTAAACAAAAAATTTTAAATAAATCATTGCTTATATTTTCTATTTTATTTAAAATCTAAAAAATAAGAAATAAAGTTCTAGTTAAAAAAACGTGTTTTGTACCAATATGAGCTAAGGATTTGAAAATTATCATTAAGTGTCAGTATTTGGTTCAACAGTCCTAGAATATTTTACAATTAAATTTAACTTAATTTTTTCAACAAGTATAAAATAAGAATAAAGTCTGTGACCAAAAAATTAACTGTAATTTAAAAAATACGCGTGGTGCTCTGTACTTACTTTTTATAATTACTGTACCTTTACGAATAAGACAACTGATATCGAACACCCCACGTATATTATATTTAATTATTTGTTCAGTAACTTTAATCTTATTTTAAGCTTATTCAAAAAATATCCGCGACTCAGCAACATTAACTAACAGTTTGTCGCACGCCCCAACTCTGCAAAAATTCATTCAAAGTTCACACTAAGAATTAATTTATACTGAATTGAGAGACATCCTATCGCTGTTGAACAAAATCATTATATTAAAAATGTTAAATTTTTTAGTATACATTGTGATAAAAGCGTTTTTTAATTTTTATATCATAATTTTATTATTGTCTCTCGTGTATGAAACAGGCCGTGGTGACACAACACGAAATATCTTATATTGAGGTATTAATAAAGGCAAAAAAAAAAATACAAATTGATGTAAACTCCTGTTTCATTTTAAAAAATTACAAGTTCGTTAAAAAATAACAAGAATCATGTCGTGAAAAAAGTTTAGATATAGAGAAAACGTGGTGTTATACACTGAGTAAAAGAAATTGTACTATAAAATATAATTGGTTTCCCTCAAACAAATGGTACGTTCATATATGGCAGAACAAATATACATTTGGTAGAACTAAATAATATGTTTGGTGAAATATGTTTGTATTTACCAAGCTGCATTTGTTTGAGTGAAACAATAAGAATGTTTTAGGTAACAATCCTGCCATTGTCCGGTTGTTTAAAATAGAAAATAAATTAATTATTCGCCGATTTTCCTGTTTCGGAGATACTATTCACGTTTCTAATCATGTACTGCATGTTTTTATACAAAGTTAAATTTCTTGGCAGAGGTGGGATTTGAACCCTCGCCATTCCCCAGTAACTGTGTATTGTGTAGTTGTCGTTGTAATGGTAAGTTGTCTTCTGGCACACAGACAAGACGAACACAAACACCCAGTCCTGAACCCGAGGAGGTGGTTGTAAATGTCACCTCCCCGACCGGGAATCGAACCCTTGCCTCAGCAGCCAGGAGCGTTAACCACTTATTTTATTTATTTATTAAAATGTTTGTTACAATGGCAGGGCTAACGCCTCGCCACTGCACCAAACATTCCCCCCCTTTAAGTTAGTTAATTAATGCATTGCCCCAGTAACTTTTGTATTGTGTAGTTGTCGTTGTAATGGTAAGTTGTCTTCTGGCACACAGACAAGACGAACACAAACACCCAGTCCTGAACCCGAGGAGGTGGTTGTAAATGCCACCTCCCCGGCCGGGAATCGAACCCGGGACCCTTGCCTCAGCAGCCAGGAGCGCTAACCACTTAGCCAAGTGGCCGGACTTAAAACCACTAGACCAGCAGAACTGTTAAACAATGGTTGGGTTATGATGATATATCAGGGAAAGTTAACAAAATTCGGTATGTGTTTATTAAACCGATAGAAAATTAATGGGTTGCGTTTGTTACATTGTTTATTATTAATAACCACATTTTAACGAAATTATATATTGAATGAAACAAAAACATAACTAACCAAAACGAATAAGTTGCCAGCGTGTCCGACATCTTGATCACGTTATACAAACAACTGTTTGTTTAACACAACAATGATATTAC
>PNEQ01003550.1:14332-26462 GCA_003012365.1 Medauroidea extradentata | reverse complement strand
ATTCTGTTTTGCCAACCACTCAATGGCGACCGAGGCCAGACAAGCCACGCCCCCTAGCTTCAAAGTTTTATACAGGGAAGAGCTGCCTTGCCAGCTCCTCCCCTTCTTACCTCCATGCTGTAGTAGAATTAACATTAACCGTGCTCTAAGGTAAGGTTATTTCTAATACAGGTTAAGTCCGTGCTAGATTCGCCGTAAGAAATAACCGTAAAAATGGAACAAACACATTTCAGTGATGCATGCTACAACACACCGTACCGCAACTTAGCCGCCGTAAGACCGTAACAGGGATAGAAACATGTCTATTTCTTACGGTGCGGTTACTGTTATTTTTATACGGCTACTTTACTGTCGATGTAGCACGGGCTTTAGAAAGATCAATGTTATAAGTTTGGCACAGGGAAAATTTCTGCCACTTGAGCGCTGGTATCGCTAATGCACCAAACTGACCAATCACAGAGCTTTCCTGAATTTTAAGTTTCATTAAGTTGATAATTTAAAATGCGAAATTGGTTTCTTTTCACTTTAAAACTAAATTGAATGACTAATAAAATTTCCAAGTTTATTTAATTTTATATTACTATGGTTTTGTATTTATTTGGTCACTTAGCGATTGAAGCGAAACTAGTGGCAGAAATTTTCCCTGTGCCAAGCTCTCCCATAAGAAAACGTATTTTCTTTCTAACCTGTAGTAGAATTAACCTTATCTAGGTAAGATCTATGGTTATCCTAACCTAACTTCCCACATGATTTGCTGTTTGTGTTTGTTTGACGGTATGTATAGCCATTTGTACTTTTGTATTGTCTGAGTGAAATAGCGAAAGTTGAAAGATGCCTGGTCATGAGGCTCTCACGTCGAAAGACATGTCAGATCCTGTAGAAGAAATGTTGAAGAGGACAGGTTGCTTGGAACTGCACTATAAAGTGCAAGTGAGTTTGAAGTTCAGGTTTAACATTTGCTAAGCCTGCTGTTCGTTTATGTTAAATCTGGGTAGAGAAAGGTTGTGAATTACTTGGGATATTTATAATAGTGTGTTCTAAACCGGTGTTCTTCGTAAACTACAAGTATATAATCACACGTTTGCCCGTGACGAGTGCTAATTGTTAATAATCTTAACGCCTAGCCTAATAGGTTAATAAGAAAGTGCCCTGGTATACAAACTCCATGTACCGTACACTCAGTTTAGCCAAGTACGGTATCTCGTTCATACCGTCTGAATCGTCTGTTATTTTCTTTCCCCTAATACCCTCCCGTAAGTGACAATATATTCTGCTCCAATCTCTGTCTCTGTTCACAACTCTGTACATCCTGACCTGCATTTTTAACTTTTATAATGTACTCCATTCTATACCCCCCGTAGCTCAGTTGGCTGTGCGGCAGACTTTGGTGCGATGGGTTCTGGGTTCGATTCCCAGGTCAGGCTGGGTGGTAATTTGTGTTCGTCCGGATGGTCAGAAATAATTGTCTGTACATGAAATTGTCTATAGAAGAATATTCGTCTGTCTACTTGCTCCTGTAACCTTATGTGATAGCTGCACTCTAGGCCGAAATGCTTTCCATCACCGTGGGCCACAACAAAAAAAAAAATTTCCTTTGTCATTACAGGTGACCTACATAGGCTATTCGGGATAAAGTGAGCACTCGCGTAAGCCCTGCTAAGTTTCTAATTGCAACCAATTCGTATCGTTCCGCGCTGAACTTCTAATGACAGGAAATGTCCAACCCTCTTTTTTCAAAAAAAATTATTTTCAAAAAAATTAAGATAAGTTACAAAATATATTTACAATATACAGTAATGTCTCCTTGAGCAGTAGGTTTGCTCTAATTGGAGACGACACTAAATAAGATAATGTAATGGTAAGCTGTAGAGAGAGAGAGAGAGAAAGCAATAATAAACAAAAAAAATAGATGTAAAATGTTACACAGAGTTTTAAGTAACCTACTACGATCCGCTAGTTTGGTCACACACAAGTAGAATAATATAAACAGTATTATTGTAATAAAGATAATGATATGTTTGGTTCATTTGCAAAGAAAAAGAGAGAAAAAAACATATACAGTGATAAACATGATAGGAGTGAGACAGTCATGGTTGGATACACAATTATGTTGAAAAAAAAAATTTCTTATATGCTATGTACACAAGAATAAGTAAGATAGGAGCACCCGATAATGTTGGGCACACACATACATTAACAATTTATAGATAATAAAAACATAGACAGTCCAGTCATATTTGCACATTTTACTTTAGAATAGACATCATATTTTATGATAGTATTACATAGGTTGCATTTAGCTTCCAATTTCTGAGGTTATATTTATTTGGAAGATGGAATATTGCTCCAATTACTACTCTGGACATGTCACTTGATATCTGCGCATAAAAGATAAATTGTAGAAACCTGTACCTATAGTTAATGGAAATAAGTTAATTAGTTATATAAAATGCACATATGTTGATTTCAGTTGGTCTTTTTCGTGTATTGTTATATTTAAATAGGAAAACGCATGGAACTACATTTAGCAAATTGTTGCCAACCAAACAAGTTGTAAGGTAACTATGATTGATGTTTAATTATGTGCAGTACCTGCTGGTGATTTTTTTCAAAGGTTAAATCTGTAGTGCTCACTTTATTCCGAACGACCTATACTTAACCTTCTTCCTTGCCATCCTACCCTTCCCTTCTTAAGCCCGGTAAATATCGAGAATCACTACTCATCGTGGATTAGGTAAGTTAGGTTAGGTAACCTAAACTAACCTAACTTAGCCTAACCTAAAGTAACCTAATCTAACTTAAACTAACCTAAACTAACCTACTAAAATTTTTTTTGCGTAAAACTACGTAGAACGTTACTAGAAACATTTTTTATTAACTATATGTCTAAACTCAATAGTTTGGCCGGTACAGGATGAGTAGTGATTCTTGATATTTACTGAAAATTCGCAAGGGTAGGGTGAGTCAGACAAACTTTCTAGTTTAAGGTATTTGAAATTTAACCCAAGTGAAGTTATCCTGTGTTAAAAATTTCAGCTGATGACCTTTCGGTCAACTACCGAACTAATATTATATTTAGATTTAAATACAATAGCGTGTAAGGAATGCACTGCAGACGTAGTGTTTAGCAAAATGTTAATCATTTAAAATATATAAAGGCTTTTTTTATTTCCGCCATTTTAAAACAAAGCATAACATGCTATCGTCAAATCCTGGTAATTGACAAAACCTGGTCACATGACTGAAATAATCTACCCTACTCCTACGAGTGAATTTTTGTAGTTGCCTTATGTGGTTCATGTGTCTTCACACAGATGGCAGGCTGTGTCAACTTTTCTTCCACGTGCTATATTGCCTTGCATAGAATCGTGTCATTGTGAAAAAACTATCGGCAATGCTTTGTGATGTCGCCTTTCGCTCCATCACATCGTGCTAATGTGTAGTGCCCTTTATGTCTCATTGCCCCTTTTTGCACCTTCTACAGCTTTTGCACCTCACGCACCACACATGGGTTGTATTCTACCATTGCACATTTCAACACTGTTCTAACCATTGTGAAATATGCCTTTTCCTTCACGTCACAGCTAACACCCTTCAGTACCTTTCCCAGCATTTGCAGTGTCCTTCCCTTTGTAACCTCTTGCTACCTGATTTCTCCACAAATAGTCGCTCTGCAGCACCACTCGGAGATATTTGTATAGTCACTTCCTGTCCATCCTATCTATAAATACTCCAAAGGGTCTGTTCTCTAACTTCACTTTTGGTAAAGATCGTGACTTGTGACTGTCTTTCGTGAGCAACAGCGATTAAGATTGTCACTCGTGACTGTCTTTATGTAGTATTATCTAATGCCTCTCTTTACTAGAATCTGTATATACTTGGCAACATTGTAAGATGTGTTCTGAAAACCTTCATACATCTTGTGAAATAATATTTTCTTCTTTTCACAGCATGTTTTGAACTACTAATTACTTAAGTTTAGTTTTAAATTATATAAATCATATTTGTTCCTCTTTATAGTTCCGATTTTAAAAGTTATAACTTCATCTCTTCTCTCGTGAAAAGGTAGTGTGCTGCACTTACAAGAGATAGCAGCACTGGCACTGTGTGAGTTAGGCCAGGCAATTTAGAATAAAAATTGTCGTAACTTTGGAAAAAATCGCAGAGAGATGATTTTTGGTACAGAGCTTCATATTGATATAAGGAATAATATATCAAAAGTCGTATTGAATCCGAGCTGTGCTCTCTGTTCTACACTGCAAAAAAGTGACAAATCACTTGTGTAACTTTGCTAATATTGGTTTTAGTGAAATAAGTGTTTGGTAAAAATTGAAGATAATTAAATTTACTACAAAAATGAAAGTAAGCAAATTTTTCGTAGATCTGATAGTTTTCCCGTAGAAGCGGTTCGAAAATGGTGAAATAAGTGAAAGTCTAAAGTGACTGGACTAAGTATCTCTGGCCAAGAGATAGCAGCACGCGGGTTGTATTGCATTTATTGTTTGTGTCGGCATTAAAAGTTAATATAAACATACGTATAATTCCCCAAACATGTTTTATTATTGAAGGGAAAATAAAATAATGTAGGCTTATTTCTGTCTTCTTCCAAGCAATACTTCAATCAGATTTGTTCTCCAACGAGCATGGCCGTAGAACACAACTTAAATATGTCAGCCATTTTCATGAACTTTGTCTCGTAAGAACACCCTAGAACCCTATCTTCGTATAAAGAGAGTCACTAATCTTTTGAAAGACAGTCACGGCACCGCCATTTTTAGTCAGGAATTATTATAATAAAGAGAGTTACCCACCAACTATAACTATCTTTATATAATGATCAAATAAGAGGCTGAACAGTTACAGAATAGGCCCCCTACTCATCACTCTCGTCATTGTAAACTTCACTGTCTTTTGACAGTTCAATGATGAAAAAAATTATAGCTTGGCACCTTAGTTTAAGCTAATGCAACGATACATTTAAAAAAATGGTAATAAAATTATGATTCCCCCAGTTCCTCAGTGCTAGGCTTACATGTAGGCCTACACCAGTAATAATCACAAAAGCTGTATTGTGCAAGTGCATTTAAAAAACACACTTGTGATAAAGGTTGTAGCAAGTGACAGTTTTTGTAACTTAGTATAATCATCTTACATTTGATTAATTTTTACAGTATTTTCATAAATATAATTTATAACTAACATTTTTATTACTTACCAAATGCATGTGTTCCATGGTGGAAAGATATTTTACATATTGGTGAAACACACATAACTTACAGATATTTTTTTTTGCATGAATGTTAACTCCTGCAGAAACATCACAATATGACAAGTTATTGTGGTGAAATTAAAAACAAAATGAGGGGAAATAATACAAACACATTTTTAAACAAATATTTTCGTGCTTCATCAAAAGCATAAAACAGGATAAAGGAAAATGTACAACACATTATGCCTGCAAATGTAAGAAGGTTTGATAGTGCAGTACAGTTCCTATATCACATAACACAAATATATTTCTTCTAGGTCCAAGTACTTTTACCAAACACACATTTCTCCAACTATCATTTCCTGTTTTAAGCTTGGAAAACAACAGTTCAACCGACCTAAAAATCCAGTGAGTGGTGAATATGCACCAAAACTTTCACCTGTGAATTTTTTAACACAATCTCACAAACACGTTTGAAATAACTTAACTAATTGTGATAATCCTTGCACAGTAACGTCACCTAGGTCAATTTTTTTCTACTGTCATTCAGTTTTCCAGACCAAAAAGAAAAAAAGAAACTAGAGTTGGTTGAACTACTGAATAGGCCGTACAGAGGAGTACCGTGAGATGTAAAACAAAAACAAAATTAAAAGTAAGAGAGTAGGCCTATATAAGAAGAAACAGAAATGTTCGTGTGAATTTTAAAATATTAAATAAAAGAAAATTACTTCAGAACCAGGTGAAGAATAAAGTACGGAGAGTAATGTATTCTGAAAAAAGTATTTACTTGTTTAGAATTTTTAAGAGTTAGTTACTAGACTGTACATTGTTGTGATATTGAAGCTAATTACTGGGTTCTTTACAGTTTATCCCCACTCCACCCTACACAGATATTTTTAAACAGAGATGTTATAAGCCAGTTAACATGAAATATGATTGCCTATGTTATTAAATGTACCTAGGTCATGCTAAAGGTTTGGCGAAATTTAAAGCAGAGCAGCCACAAATCTCTGGCTACATATCTATTACATTATATAATCCTAATTATAGTTGTAAAAATTATAATACACATACATTATAATATAGGCCCTATTTACTAACCTGCAGTGACAACTGTAGCCACTAAAAATTCAAGGAGCTGAATACAGAAGGTAATATTGATTGTTAGTGTTTTGCTGCGATTGTGTATCTGAAAATGAACAAGCAAAATATTAGCAATTGTAAAATACGCGTGGAAACTGTGCAGTACTTTATTACGCCTGTTAAAAAGATGGAGGTTGTAGCAAGATATGGCAAAATTGTCATGGCCGCCTGCTTCACTGCATTGCGGAATTTCATCTCGCCACCTCGAGAGCGTGTGAGATTTTAACCTAATGAAATTATTTAATTTCAAAGTTATTTTCGCCGAAGAATGCAGAGTGAAACCCATTTAGAGATTTCGAGCACATTCCCAATTGAATTGTCATTCAACATTTCAAGAAATGGCCCACAGGTCTAAACAGGAGTGCAGGAGCAGAATGTCATTGTTGAAGCAAATAGTTGTAAATTACATGTTGGTGGCCATTCACAACAATCACTGGACGAGGTACACTAGTCGGTCTCAGAGATTAGGTCACCATCCACCAAGCTGTCTGACGTGCATTATTAAGCTGGAATCACATAGACCACGACGCGTCGTGACGTGCAGACCAACCAATCAGAATGTTTACATGGCGATGACATAAAATTAATCTACCATGTGACTGGCTATTCAGCACAACATGACCGTCGTGTCGTAGCTACGTGTTCTATGTGCTTCAACCAGAAGCAAACTAGACACTCCTTGTACCAGTGGAACTAAGGTGAGGCCATATCGTAGCTTTTTACACTGAACGGATGCTACTGCTTTTAGGTCTTATTTTCTTGGGTTTGTTTCTTTTTGGGGGTTTGAGTTTCTTTAGTTTCTGTTGTAGGGTTTTTTGTGATTTTGAGTTGGGGCCTTGAGCAGTGTGTCTGTTTGCCCCTATCTGTTTTGAACCTCGAGGCTGGCTTCGGCCGCCTCTTAATGAGGGAGGGATCGCCCCGGTTGACGGTGCCTTAGCCTCCCCTTTCCCACCGGACCTTCCGCTCCACTGGCCATGGAGGGGGGGGACCTGGAGGAAGGGGGGGTCGAGTTCCGCCGGCCGGCAGCAGGGGCGCTAGCGAGGCGAGCGAGCCGCGGTGTCGCGGCGCGGAGAGAGGGGAGTCACTCTCAGGTTGGAAGCCGAGCAGCTCACATCGCGAGCTCTGGGATCTGAGCTTGTGCCTTGGTAGGCGGTAATTCATGTGTAGAAGAATGGATGTGCCGGGGGGCGAGAAGTATGCAAGCGTAGCTCGCGCTGTCGTGCTGAAGGAGGACATAAGTGATCTTTTCTGCTCAGGGAGTGGTGAGCGTCCTTAACTTGAAAGGTTTATCGAGGATTTTGGTGAGTGTCCAATTCCCTTAGGGGACATTTTCCCTCGTCGCCTTCCCTCGTTAGTGTAAATTGGGGCGCGCCGGCAGTTGGGCTGTCGACGAAGTCTTTAGCAACGGCACTGTAGTGAGTGATAGCTCGCGCTTGGTTTAACACCGCATGCGGGACGCAACATGTCGATTTCTGGGCCCAAATGGTTTTAACTTTGTGTAAATAACTCCACATTTTTGGGGAGGAAACGTGTCGAGCATCAGTGAGTGAGTGGTAAAGCATAGCTGCCCACGAGTCAAATGGGGGCGATGGTCAAAGGAGAGGTTTAAAGTGCACTTGTATGTACATCATGTTCATCGATAATATGAGAGATTCTATATGCATTGTAATATGAATTATAACTTATCAGTGTTCATGGATATGTAATGGCATGTTGCGGAAACGAATGTAACTCTTGTGTAAAGGAGAATTACTTCTGGAATTGGTTATTACATGAGATTTAAACTATTTTGTGTTTTCTTTGCTCAAGAACGATGTGTCAAACAAAGTCCTGGTCCCTATTGAGCTATAAGCGTTGGTTAGTGGACATGGTTTTTTTCTTGCTCCTTGTGTATTTGGAGCTGGTAACTTATTTTGGGAGTCATTTCTATTGAAAACGGCTCAACACAGACCAGAGCAGTTATTCATGCATCAACGGTTCACAGGTAGCAGCAGCACAAGGCCTGGAATAGCAGTGAGCAGCAGCACCCAAGAAAACAATGAATCCATTAAAATCAATAGGCCAATAATGCTGCATGGTGAGGAGGGTGTTTCTTTCCAGACGAGTATAAAAAGCTTTTAAACTGTGCTGATCTGAATTACTTTACCCGAACAGCCATGTAAAGCCTTTTTGACACCATCACTAACGTGGCTAATAACATAACACTTGTTTTCAGCAGTTATTACCAAGTGTAAAAATGCTTCAAAGTTATTGGTAACATTGTGTTTTTAACATATATGACAATATTCTGTCGTTAACTTTGTTAATATTTACAAAGAAATGTTGTTAAGAACATTTTGTGGAAATCATTTGCTATCAACAAAAGTTACGAATTCTATTAACACGTTCATAATTTTGTCACCAACATTTTTGTTACCCTAACTATCTAGGGGGGGGGGGGTCTAGAACAGAGGATATTGATAACCAATGGTTAGAGATGGTGAAATTTCGCGAATTCAATGACCTGCATGTTACAATCAAACATCCTATTCATACTCAAGTCCCGACCATTCGTCAACTAGCTGCTACTCAGTGGAAGAACAGACAGTGAACGAATGGACGGGACTTGAGTATGCATAGGATATTTGATTCTAACATGCAGGTAATTGAATTCGCGAAATTTCACCATCTCTACCAATGGTACTATAGTATATCCCATGAATGGGTGCACTTGTTTCACAGATGTTAGATATCTTTTCAAAAACTAAACTTAACTGATTGTTTTCGTTAAACATATAACTAACCCACCTTGTGAACGAATGGAGGTGAAGCGATGTTAAAAGTAAGTAAAATCCTGAAAACCAAATTATAACGCATGTCAGATGACAGAAAACGTTGCCAGCAAACATTACTGTCAGGCAAGTACACGTTATTGTAGGATAGACTTGAACTGTAGCAATATGTTGCTTGCATTTGTGTCATAAACATTGTTACTAATGTCCAGTCATCATTCTTATTACTTTGATAATAATGTTGATGTTTTCAGCAAAAACTCTTTTGCCTTATGTTCTCAATAATCTGTAAATAGTGTACCATAGCTTATGATTTGTAACTAAAAATTTTGTCATTAATTTTGCATTTTTTTTACAATCTGGCCTTTATAATTGGCTTGTACTGTGTGATCTTAGTACAGACTTTTGTTTAAAATTGTTGTGAAAACATTGATGTGTGTTTTTCTGTGTGCATGTGTGTATGCACACGCTATTCTCCGTTCACTCTAAGTTGAGTCCTGAAGTAAACAAATAACGTAATATTATTGCACTTCGCTAGCTTCTAATTGGCTCAATTTGTGCAGCGCGCCGACGTACTATTTCCAACCGACAACTGTGTACAGTAGGCATCATAGGAAACAACAACGCCCTATATATTAAAACAATACTGCGTGAAAATTTCGTACGTGTTATCGACATATGGAAACAAAAATTACATAAAAACGTGATAAAAATATTGACATCATGTGTAATTACAGTATATTTCAAAATTTAATTGTAATTATCAAGCCATGACTAACGATCGTATTCGAATATTCTGGTACTACCGTAATGAAAATTTGGTACTACATGCAGAAAAAAGTTGTCAATAAAATGTGATTGAACTTATGTTAAAGCCCTCCTGGATAATTTTGTACATCGTTTTGGAAAAATTACATTTTATTAATCACCAAACACTCTGTCGATAATTCACAACACATATTCGTTATTTTTTTTATTGTAAAGAATGTTATGCGAGATTTTTATTCTTGCCTAATAAACATCACTACAGTTTGTTTAGTAATGAAGACATATCCATGTTTCGAAAACCATGCAACACATTTTCACTGTTCACGTCCAGCGTCATATAACCTAACCCGCATGCGATGTAAACATAAACAGACGCGGGAACGGAACGAAATAGATCAAGGAATTTTGTTTCAGACGAACTGGAACGGAAAATGGATACGCGGAGAAACCATTCGCAGTAGCCACAACATTGACGCGTTAATGTCCAAAAATTTAAAAAAAAATATAACACATCTGATTGTGATATTTCTGACTTATTTTTACCGTGGTTATTATTATTGAACTAAACTTTTGGTATTTTCAGAGTATCGTACATCTCTAAATACTGGCAAGTGTACCAAGAAACTCGTACGTTTAACAGTACGTCAGTTGTTAAATAACTCGTGAACCAACTGTACGGACGTGTCGTCCGCTAACCATAATTATAGTAATAAACATATAGCGTCGTAGATTGTGTTTGTAACGTCTGTATATTTTAGATATTTGTTAATAAATCTCTCTTATTAAGTGATGGAGTAGTAAATTTATATGTACACGACAGATAACAAAGAACTATTTCTTATGCAAGATCACAGTGCATGGCGGTCGGCAGCCAATGAACATGTTTGTTTGTAATTTGCTTTGTTTATCCTAAAACTCAACTTAGAGTGAATGGAGCATAGATATAGTTAGTGTATCATATCATGGACTGTTAACCACTGTACATGCTGTTTGTTTGTGGGTCTTCTCTTGTTAGTTTTTCTTCTCCTTTACATTCTGCGTACGGGTCATTCCATGTCAAATCAACCAATATAAATATGATTTTGATTTTTCATCTCTAAGATATTAATGAAATTTGGCAATTAATTAGAACCCATGATGAGATTTAATAATATATATTTTTTAGAATTTTTAAAATAGTATTTTGAGACTTATAGACTTTTAAGAAACCACATTAAAAAAAAAATAAATGGTAGATACTTATACAAATGCCACTAGCTCAGCTCCTAATTGAGTTACAGATGTGTTTGATAGCTTGTTTAAAAGCTCTTGAAATGGTCTTTAATTTGACATGTCACATGATGTTGGTACATTAAAAAAAGTTTTAATAAAAAAATTAATTTTAATAACAAAAATATAAAAAAGTTATTTTTTTAAAAATGGGAAAAAATTATATTTTATGTATCAGACTTTCAATAGTACATCCTGAAAGTTATAAAGTGGGATCATTATGGGATCAAAAGTAATTAATTGTTAATATAAACTGTTCATAATATTAATAATTTTATATATCTCACACAATGGAGGCAAAAGTGCATTTATACTGTAACAATTGACAATATTGACATGGTGTTGACTTCATTATGTCTACATATCTATGGTGTTATTCCTGACAGCCATCTAGAAGGTTTACATATTGTTATTTTTTTTTCAAAATTGAATAGGGTTTCTGGATCAGTTTTTGTGCAGGAAGGACTGTGTAATCTTCAACAATTTTTGTTAAATTCTGTCTTTATACCTGATCCACGGGAAGAGTATTATTTAAATGTGATATTACTCAAGAAATACTATTTTGAAGGTTAAGGATGTCCTCTATGTCAAACATAAATCAAAAACTCTTTTGCTGAAATCCTTTGAAGAAATCAGGACACAACTACATGAAAAAGGGAATAAGAGTTGTAAGTAAAAACCTTATTGAAAAAGTAGCTTCATTGAACTCTGGGGATAAAATTTGTGATAGTTGTCGGAAAGAGCTATTGGCTTCCATAAGGCAGGATGAAGCAAAGTTTGTAGCTGGGAGAGATGATTCAGATAATGTGGAGACAGTACACAAACTATGCAGCCCAGAAAAAAATGAAGCTTTAGAAGCACTGAACAAAAGTTTATTGTGTTTAGATGAAACACCTGTGAAGAAAAAAAACTAGGAGACAGGAAGTATACTGAAGTAAAATTACAACGAGCTAGTACAGCTATTCGTTCG
>PNEQ01003549.1:11939-27354 GCA_003012365.1 Medauroidea extradentata | reverse complement strand
GAAAACAAAATCTTGCCCCCCCCCCCCCCAGAAAAACCTGAAACGACGCCGCTGGATAAGACGACACAGCATCATTTCAGTTATATTTCGTCTCCGAAATGACGCGCGGCAAAGGAATCGCTTGTGTAAATTAATTCATACTCCATATGTTAGCCTCCGTACGGTGTGAATACGTGTGAGGGGAGTATGGTTGGCGAAGGGAGGGGAAGGCTGGAGAGTGAGAGAGCATGGTGGTTGGAAAGAGAAGGGACGAGTGGAGAGTAAGGTGTTACTGCGCATGCGCCACTGTGCTTAGAGGTCCTAGATCTAGGCGCTAGTAATTTAGTTATTAAATATTTTAAATGTAGATACACATTGCAACGATTCTAAAATTTTGTAGGGCACGAAATGATAGTTTTTGTGCGAATGTGTTCACTAAAATAATAATAATACACAATATATTTCTTCAGACTACTTTCCACACATGCCAATGCATTTATGGACACGGAACATGTATGTAAAATATCAGCTTACCTTATTTACATTATTTTATGTAAATAATTGCAAAAATATTAAAACGCGAGATGTAAACAAGACAAATCTTCCACCAAATTACTACTAGCGCTCGGCGACATGAAGGGGTCACTTTCTCTTGCTGGAGAGCATACGCAGTGTCAAGACCTCTCTCTACCTCTTAGACCGTGCCTCCAGCCCACGGTCTAAGAGGTAGAGGTCTTGACACTGCGTATGCTCTCCAGCAAGAGAAAGGGACCCCTTCATGTCGCCGAGCTCTAGTAGTAATTTGGTGGAAGATTTTTTTTTTTTTACATCTCGCGTTTTAACATTTTTGCAATTATTTACATAAAATAATGTAAATAAGGTAAGCTGATATATTATATACATGTTCCGTGTCCATAAATGCATTGGCATGTGTGGAAAGTAGTCTGAAGAAATATATTGTGTATTATTATTATTTTAGTGAACACATTCGCACAAAAACTATCATTTCGTGCCCTACAAAATTTTAGAATCGTTGCAATGTGCATCTATATTTAAAATATTTAAAAACTAAATTTTATTGTTGTAAAAAAATGTGTTCCAATACAAATTTACGTTCCCATTTTTTTCTTCCATATAATACTCACAATTCCAGTAACAACTTCACATTTGAAGCTAAGCCAAATAAAAAAACAAGTCAAATCTTCCACTAAATTACTACTAGCGCTTGGCGACAAGAATGGAGTCACATTTTATTCCTCAGTGTCAAACCTCTACCTTCATAGACCGTGCTCCAGCCTTAGGAAGAGTGCTGTGCTGATTTACCAGTTATACAAGAGAGGTATCGTATAAGCATTGAGAGTGCACAGTATCGGAGATGGATGTCAGTGGAGAAAATCTATATCCAAGATGACATTCTGATGATGTGGCGAGTGAAATAGCCAAATAAAAGACAGGATCACATGAGAACCATTGTAACCTGTGTACATTGGTCATGGCAATTTTGAAGCATAGTTGCACAGCCTAATGATTGCAAACTCTGCTCTGTGACCTGTGCTTTGTTGACTCTGCAGATCATACGCTGGAATGTCTGAAGAGGACATCAGTCATTGCTGAGATAAATGAGAGAAGAGAAATCCAATTAAATCTTGAAAGTACGTATTTCATAAAAGAAGAGCTCCTGCACAGAATATGGAATGACTTCGCAAATAAGATCAGCACAAGACTTGAAGAATATGTTGTGCATTATCTTACTTATCGGAGTACAACAAATTCCTGAATATCTTTGTTGATTTGTGTCAAGTATCGCACCGATAATAGGGAAAATATGGGTAATACACTTGCAAATATTAAAACTAACAAAAAGAGGGTATCTATTTGTAATTCATTCAAACACTGTAACAGCATTCTGTTTTGTCTACAAATGCTGTATTTAATCACCTATAACACATGTAGCACACTCTTCTTCCAGAAAGAACAAAAATTTTAACCATGCCTGGGGTGCACTGTAAACACGGGGAAAAGTGATGTTGAAATTTAGTTAACTCATTATTGTGTGCCAGAGTTGACATTCTTATGTTACAAAATGGTTATTTTGCAAATAATCTGAAAACAAGTTAATTGGTGCACAGATAAACGGGCGTTTACTGTATAGTTATAGTGAAGAGAGAAGGATGGTATGCTTGACATTAGGACCATCAAACCTGTCAATGTACTGGTTATTTCATCTCCATAATTACATGCCAACTAACTTTGAATTGTATGTATAAATATTTACGCATCACCTGTGGTTTGACAAATTTGGCCCACTCCAGATTATGTCTGAACAGAACTAACTCCACCGTCTATCAAATTATTCACGTTTACACAAGTTGTATTGAAATGACCTTAACAGTCCCAAAGTCATCTACATTGCATTCAAACAATCTCAGAAGGAACATTGCCTTGTTGTTGACACCCTCAACCCTGAGAGACTTAGACTCGTATATGACCAAGCCCCAACTTTTCTGCTTCTATTAAATTTATTGAATTTTCTTAATACTAGCTACGTAATTGTGTAGGCATATAGTTTTACAAATTTCGGCAAATATGTAGTGTGTAGAGACGGCATCGCCAAGGCAAGTAGAATAGTCATTTAAATCTGCGAGCCAGCGACACACTATTCAGATCTACCTTCTTCGACATAATTTCGAAAGTGTGTGTGGTCCAGCCTAATGACTTTACATTGCCATTTCTCATGCCCAAGGGGCATGGCGTCATCAACTGTTGAGTGTAGTATGCACACCTGCCTTCTCCAACACAACTGCAATAAATACATTAAATGCAAAGTGACATACTATGTAATATAATACTAAATGTTAAGTGTTTTAGTACAGTAAACTTGTAATTTCCATTAACTAATGAAGTTGTGCCATTGTCTATTAAATTTGATGATCAAACTGACAAGCACCACACCATTTTGACACAGCATTATGTGAACTTTAATTAATTATTTCTAATTCCATAATTCAGAACTTGTATTTTCAAGTCATAATTCTTTACCTTATTCCAGGGTTAAATTTGTTTAATTCTTTATTAATCATATGAATTAAAATTTATATAATTATTTTCAAGCTAAAACTTTGATAACATGTAATTATTAAATTTCCCTTAATTTTTAATGCAAAGATTTTGTGTTATTTTTTGTGTGAGTGATGTAGGGCACAAACTGGCAAGACTGTGCAGCTTGCCGCAACTTTTCACCAGCCACCATACTTGTCGCCACGCCAGGTACGTTGCGGAGGAGCTCGTCAAGCTGTGCAGAGGTCCTACACTTGTTGGGCATTTATCTTTAGTACATCAATAATTGTTTAATTTACTTGAATCTTTTCATTTTCTGGCCCCAGGGATGGGTGCATGCACCAGGTTATATTGTAATTCATTCTTAAATTACCTGTAACTTCAGTGTTGACCTAGCTGAATGTTTTCCGTATAAGGTGTGGCCCCGGCCGCCGAATACAGGGAAATTCACGTAAGTGCTCCCTACTCCAGGGAGAGGTGACTTGAATTACACGTGTGTTTCATTTCACTCATGTCGTACTAGCACGACTGATTTTATCCGCTTTGTTGGGGATCCGTTCCGCAAGTAACTGTAATTCTCTTACTTATCACCGAGATGCCTAGGTCAACCCGACTGTGTGCAGTAAGGTGTTGCATTTGAACCAGAACTCCACTCACGGATGCCATTGGATCAGCATAGGCCGTCTACGAGCGGCCTACGACCCAATAATGTTGACTGTGTAGGGAAACTTTAGGTAACAATACTTTTTCTTATCCATCCTGATCCAGCTGAAGGTGTTATATATATATATATATATATATATATATATATATGTCAGAACTTTGTTCACCATTTTCTAGAAAAAATAAAGTTCAGATATCTTGTTAAAGCTGACATCTGCTCCAATTATATGTACAATGCATTGCTTTTCTATTTTCCAAAGTTATTGTGCACTAAACGAGAACCCAGGGCATGTACTGGCTGCCAAAATGCAGCCTGGATAGAAAATACATGGTGTGCATCCATTGTACCCATTTATCAAAGAGCACATATTACAGTACTACTTTTATCCCAGTTTTTCCATGCGAGCCTCATTCGCCACCAGGGGGAAGCTTCGCGGGAAGTTATTTAGCGACAACTCCTTGCCCAGGACCATGGTGTGTCAAGCCTATCCAGTTATAATCCATTCAATAGACAATGAAGGTTACACAATAAAGCCCAACTGAAAATAAACGTATTGCGTTATCAACATTTTGCATTTCTGCGAACCTACATTTTGTACTAACTTGTGAATTAATACTGTTGTACATGTATTGTTCTACGAAAAGTCATGAATACAAAATTTTAGTAGGTAGTTCGTAGTTAGGGGTTTCGTCAATGTTTTGACTTGGTTAACGACTAGTATCTTAATACACCGCAGAGATGTTGGATGGTAACTCCAAAATCCACAGAAAGCTGGTACTTTAATCAAAAACCTGATACATGGCAAAAAAAAAAAAAATTAGCAAATGCTTACAAGCATGAAGAAATAAGATAAGATGTACTAAAACATGTCTAAAGTATTTTAGGGGGAAAATTTTATTGGAAATTTCAAAATAAAACCCTTAGTTAATAGAAAATCAGAGGTTCACGTCTACCACAGACGTTAGCTAAAGAGAATGCAGGTAAGTGATGCAAAAACCCAACAGGCAGCAGTTCGCACCCATGGCAATGATTGGATGATGCAATAACTATATGCGCTAATTCATGCCCGAATTCAGGAGAAGTTGTGTTGTGCCAAAAAACCTATTTTTTTTGTGTGGAAAGGTTCTGCTGAAAATACTGTTTAATGATGTATTTTAATATAATTGAATTCAAAATTCTGAAATCCTGGTACATTCGCGTACCAGGACTAAAGTATCCTGGTACATGGTACAGCACCCTGAAAACTGGCACGTGTACCACGATCCTGGTACGTCTAACACCTCCTGTACGGTCCTAGATTTAAGTAGTTAGTACTTTAGTAGATCTTAAAAAAACACGTTTTTGTCAAGTTTGTTTGAATCTAAGCGTAACTTTAACAATTCACTGATTGTTGCTGCATAAGTTCTGTGTATGCCACTATTTAGAGTAAAATGACTGAACAAATTTAACTTCTACTGCATAAGTTTTTGGTTTGGTAATCGTATGTGATATAATCCACAAAAACAAAACCCAAAAGTCGATAGATCGAAGGATGTTTTGCGATATCACTTTTCAATATATCGATAAAATATTTTATAGATTACGCCTATACTTGTGTATCGACATTTTTTCTCGATTCTGGACACCTCATACACTGATAGAACGATTAATCACGCTCATGAAAAAAAATCGATTTTTGTTCAATCGAAAGTTTTGAGATGCCTGCCATTTTTAAATTAAAAACAAATTCAAATGTAATATTTTTGATTACTCGATATAGTCTTACTCTTTGGTTAAATATGTAGCGTCGTAATGAATTAATTTGATTGACACTGCCCCTTAAAATTAATTACGTAGTTGGTATAAAGTACAATTCCCTAGCTTCGGGAGCAAAGTTCAAAGGTGTGATAAGAATGATTGTGCGATTTTTTTATTCGTATTCGCGTCATGCTGACCTGAACTTTGATCAAACAGGTGTTCTTGAAATGATTGGGTAGACTCATAAACAAGTAACCCTAGAAAAAATACTAGGCAGTTATTTACGTGCATGCATCGTGGCGGGATTCAATTAATGTTTGGTAAGGAGAGGTTTAGTTAGTAACTAAGAATTTGTCTGTAATATGACAAAAACTATTACTCGTGTATAACATACTTAGTATTTTTTTAACATAATTATTGTTGAGCGTACATTTTAGCCACTTGTAAACAAGTTTTAGAAATATCACATTTCGTAAAAATTTCAACGACACTACTGGAAATGTTTTGTACACTAAACACACGGGTGATTTGCGAATAAAAATTTAGGTTGTGGTTTGGTTTATGTTGGCTTGGGCACTGAGAAAATTAAACTGCTGTACGTAGACGACGAGGCTTGTAGCCTATTATTTGAGGGGAAAATAGTATTAACTTAAACTATAAAATATTTATTTAGTAATAAAGTGAGGCATGCTCTTCACATTGATCTCTATCTGAACTTTGGATACATTGCTTTTCCTATTTTTTGCAAATAATTTTTCCTTACTATGTGCTTGGAAGTTAGTGCTATAATCAACAAAATTAATAGTAGGTCTATGTATTATTTTTATAGTTACTGACTTCATTGTTTTGAAAATGTAGATCACTGTACATAAATTTTGTTATGACAAAATTTGCCGTTTTTGACAAAGAATAATATTGTAGGATGTAACCAGGCGCGTACTTTCCTTAAAGGTAAACTTAGGCCTTAGGGCATAGATTTGAGAAGGAGGGGGCAGGCTAAATGAAATAGATTATAGAGGTTGTGTCTAAATTCCCACATCAAACAGAACAACACCACGTCACATGTTGACCTCTCCCAGTTCTGTACACACAGTTCATTGTTTTTCTTCTGGGTTCACTTGCATGGGAAGACCAGTGAATTTGTACCATTGTCTGGTACGTGAGCATCTGTAATTACTAGTCTTTCTTTGATTTTAGAGGAGTCTTGTAAATCATGTTTCTTCACATAGGTTCCTATGCTAAACACAACCGTCTTGGTCCCCACTACAAGCCACTAATAATATGCAACACTCACGATTGGGCTACCACCTGGTGGCAAGTCCAGTCCTTTATCCCTCTCAACTACTTTCCAAACCCTTTATGAACCTCCCAACCCCCCTGACAGTCACCAAACTATCCTACCAAACATTCCATTCGCTTACCAACCTAACTAGCGTAGAGTGCCTACCCAGATCTGTTCTCCTCCACACCCTCCTATTCTTCTCACTGTGTATTCCTGTCCCCTCTCCCCTTGTACCCTGCCATAATGAGCCAGCAACCCAAACTTCCCCATCCTCCCTTGTTATTTGCATCATGTACAACCTCTTCCTGTACTCAGTGATCCCCATCCCTTTTCCTTCACTGATGGCCTATTAACTCCCTTCCTTCTCACTCTCCTGTCCAGGCTGCCTTTTCCACTTACTCTTCACCAATCTCGCTGTCCTTCTTTGCACTTTCTCCAGTTTGTGCATCTCAACTTCCATATGGATCCCATTTCGCCACTGCATACTCTAAAACTGGCCAAACCAAAGTGAAACTGCGCATCTAACTCCAGCAGTCCTTTCAACATCAACATTAGCAATGCCCTTGTTCCCTTCATAATCACTCTCTCTACTTGCGTTCTTACTCTGTTAAGGCTGTTGTTCAGTTTGTGTATGATCCTCTGTCGCTCTCTATTAGCTTCCCTGTTCTCATTGTCTTTTACATGAGACACTGAAAGGTACTGGGTTTGTAGCATTACATTGTGTAAGGAATTTAGGTACATCCCACATATTTTAAGTACGGCATGTGTTAGAATGAGTATGAAATATGTTGAATGAAATAGCATGTAGATTTGCTTCAGTGTACTATGCCTTAAGTTTTTAGAAATTGAAAGAAAGTACTATTTGTCTCCTGGTATAATTGTTTGGTGATGGGAATTAGTTAGGTATTGGTTTTCAAACAACTATCCTATTAGTGTTAATTGCCTTTGCACTTTTCTTGGTTTTGTTTTTACCAAAATCTTTAATTCCATTCTCACGTAATGTAATGTTGAAGCAGTTTAGCACACTGTAGTTGAAAGCTTGGATTCCAGAAATTAAAACAGGTGACAAGCTCTAAGGAAACACAATTTAGTTAGCGCTCTCCCACGTACACAGTTTCAGCCAAATATGAACTTAATAGTACCTTGCAACCTCTTCCATCTTCACTCGCACTAGGCCTATAAGTTTCTTATGAAAAGTACGTAGCCACAAAGATGCGGCATAATTTAGGAAGGAGAGTGGTCATTCAACTCTGCACCTCATGTCTGTCATGCACGAGGATGGAAAGAATTTAGCAGTTAAGCCTATCATGTTGCATTGACTGAAAATATGTAGGCTATAGAAAATTCACAACAAACTGTATAATATTTCTTTTATTTCAGAGCTTAATTTGATTTTAAAAAATACTGCAAAAATTACAGGCATTTTTGTAGCAAGCCAGTGAGCAATTTGTTGTTTCTTCTGAAAAAACTGACTTCGTTGTATGAACATTCAAAAGCTTGCACACAATGCGTAAACTAAGCTAGCAGTATTTTTCGCGAATTTATACCATTCGTGGGCAGTCTAAAACTTAGAGGGTGTTTTGATATTGTTTTTTCCTGATTCGAAAAAAGCCGAAGCCGTATACGCGTCAATGCCGAAAATCACACGGAATAAGTTGCAAATCACTTAAATCAATCAACATTTAGCTACTACAGTTATATGAAATTGAGAATAATGCTAATTAAGGCATAAACTCGGCAGAAAACTAAAAATTGTAGTGTACGGTCCTAATGACATTTCCGTATGGACATATTTTGCTGAAGGGTTGGCAACGCTGTTTACCAATATAATTATTGTAATAGGTCTACATAAAATACATTTGTTTGTTAATATAAAATATCCTATTGCCCTGCTTGTACTATTGTTACAGGGATTATTTGAATGCCAGAATGTCCAAAAGCAAGTTGATTACAAGCAAAGATGAGGTGGCTGAAGGTGGAAGCTGGAAAGCAGATGGTCCTTCTGTTGAACATCAAATCACAGAATTGAAAATACCTGTTCCTTGGGGTCACATAGCAGGTATCACTGATTATATATTTTATTTGTAGTTGTGTGTTATATTTGTTAGTGTTTGTTGACGTCTTCAAGGAGTGAATCAAGGAGGAGAAGGGGGAGCCTTGGAGGTGATTGTGTCTGCTTCCCCTCCTCCATCTTTTCAAAAGCACCAAACAAAATATAAATGAAACACAAGAGGACTATATTCCACTCAAATTGTACTAACGATATAATGTGAATTATAATAATTAATAAAAGTGTGAGGTTTGTAATTATAGGTTTTTACTACCTTCCCTTGTCCTTAAATTAACTGTTTGATCATGCTTGACGCCTTACCTATCAAGCATTGACATACAATACCCATAGACTATACCTATGATGCTAGTATCCGCAAAAATTGTAACTCCGCTATGATCAGATTCCAATGTTACATGCTAACATCATAAAATGTATCTTTTTTTTTTTTTTTTTTATGGTTGCATATTTCAGATTTAATTAACCTATGATTGTTTGGACACAGTGAACTGAAGTGAACACTACCAGGGTGAAGGCCTGTGCTAGGATAAGTGCAATGCTAACTAGTATGTTAACTAATACAGTACCCACTCTAGACTGCTCTCGGAGCACACTGCCAGAGTTCTGTGTATTTAAGCTGCAAGTCACATTCAACGAGGGTACCTTGAGAGCAATTTTTCCTGCTCCATCTCTGAAAAAGTGCTGTATTTTGGTGCAAATATATCGGTGACCTTTGGTTATTTAAACAAGAATAAAATGTTTGCTGACGTGGAAATTTAGTATGGCTGTTTTATAAGTAATATTGTTTGTTGCTAAAATGATGTTAGCTTAGTTAAGTGTTTATATACATATTTACTAGCTGGTAAAAGTAGCTCCTGAAGTTCATAGTCTTGAAATTTTGCCTGTTATAAGAATTTGAGTTAAAAATTGTATGACGAAAATAATTTGTTGTTACAAATGTTTTGAACTCTAAATATGTCATAGTGTTCTAAAAATACTTTTTATGTACAGCTTAATCACAGTGATTTATTTTGTGAGGAAATAATCACTTTTAAATAATACATGGTTGTTGATCTGTGTTGGGTGGAAAAAAATTCAGATTTAGTATGCATTCTAAAACTGAAGAACATAATCAACATTACATCACGTACCCTAGTATGGTTTTACTTTTTCTAGTACAAGTTTCATAGTGTAAAGTATATGAATAGGTAACAACATGGGTATATTGCGTGCATCTATGCACTGACATAATTACCATACCGTTGTCTCAAAAAATTTGGAAGGTATTGCTTTTTTCAGTAGTATTGGCACCAAATTCTCTTCAGATTTTGGCTCCCTGTAACGAGAAGGGTTCCGAAGCCCCTGTGCATGCGTGCAAACACACACACAGGATGTCCCTGAATAACATTTAAAGCTCTTCGTCACATTGTAAGGGGTGCAAAGACAAGTAAAAGGATTAGTACACTCAGGGTTGCAGAGCCTGAGAAGTGCCTGTAAAGTGACCCACAAATTGTGGTCTTCGAGGGTCGCAATTTGCGTAGAAATAGCAAAAGATAGCAGTAGCAAGTGAAAAAGTGGGCCATGCTGACAGTGCGGCGAGCAGCGGATGTTTATTGATTGCATCGCTAAGAGATAATTTCCAGTCGGGGTCTCTCCCAGGATCTCACGTTGAACTTGTATGTGATGATACCGAAGAATACACGGGATATCACAGAGAACTGCAGTTTCCTCTGTCCTTTAATTTCCGGCCAGCTCCATAATCACCTGAGTCACCTTTATTCGCCATTTTAATGCTATTTGAACGCAATTTGAGACTCTCAAAATCATAAATTGTGGGTCAGTTTACAGGTACTGCCCAGCCTCTGCGACCTCAAGTGTAACTGTGTAATTTTACTTGTCTTCACATCGCCTACGTGATGAGCTTTAAATGTTATTCAGGGACATACTGTGTATATATATATATACACACACACAGTGTTCTCCCCAGGCCCATTTTGCCGGGCGCCCCACCCGGCTAATTTTCTCTGCCACCCGGCTGGGAGAACACTGTGTGTGTGTGTGTAGTGTGTGTGTGAAAAGAGAGAGAGAGTGTGTGTGTGTGTGTGTTTCTCTCTCTCTCTCTCTCTGTGCGTCTATATATATATATATATGTGTGTGTGTGTGTGTGTGTGTGTGTGTGTGTGCCTATGTATTCAATGAGGTTTTTCGAAGCAAGTTTGACAGTCCCATGCTTGGCCAAATTTGTAATGGAATGTTGTCGCACTGTACCACAACAATTTATATTGGCTACTTGCCTCAGAATTTAATTCATGTAACAAACTGTTTTAAACAAGTAGGCTACATTTAAATTATACTAGAATTTAGGAGTTTGTACATAGATGAATGTAATATATGTTAAACATTATAATGTAATGTATAATTTGAATCATAAAAGCCTACTCTTACAATTTTGAACACTTCGGTGCAAATTTTTATTACACTAAAGTTAAAAAAAATCGTATGTATTTATTGTATCTATTTTTATAGATACATTAGCATCTCTGTTGCCCACACAGACGTTCAGACAGAGCAAGAAATATAATTTTCTTATACCACCCCACGAAAATTATTTCTTGAAAATTATATGTAAGAGTAGCCGCACATAATAACTGTAGCAGCCATTATAATGTGTAAAATTAAATTATAAGTTTCATCACTGTATAGTATGTGTGTGTGGGCTTTGCTTCTTGCAAAGTTGGTATAATCCTCTCTTATTTGTGAAATTAACCACAACCTCAACATGCCCATATTAGAAAGACAGAACACATTGTTTTCAGTTAAAAAAAGGGCCCGTACACCTTTGTCAGCGAGATTGCACAAATGGCATTAATTTTGGTAATTCCTGTCTGTGTTGCACAGAAGAATGGGAATCGTCAATGCTCTGTATCCAAATATTGTTAGTGTTCAACTTTCCACTCAAGTGACATGTCATTTTGTGACGGAATACCAGACATGTGGCAAATTTGTCTTCCTGCATAGCATCCTGCATGTGCGCACGAAGTTCAGCTCTGCTAGTATAATTGTCTGAACGTAAGTGTTGCAAAATCTTTCACACAGTCGACTGAGGAATTCAAACCCCTAACATCTCTTCTCCCTCCCCCCTCCCCCTCCCTACTTGCTGACATTTGCACTGTTAGTTGATTTTCATGGCTACATGCATAGTTCCCCTCACTCTCACCACTGTTTGGTTAGAAACACATGGCTGCCCTGTGCATATACCTTTCAACAAGTATCGAACTAATGTGGTGACCTGATGACTGTGTGTGGTAACACCCTCGAAACTCTCACTGCATGGTAACGACCGATAAACATCTTAAGTAGTATTCCAATACACAAATTGCTGTTGATTTGTTTCCATTTTGTGAACTGAGTCAGTGCTGTCACCTGGTGTTAAAAAGGGAAGCTTTGACACTCATAAATATTTGTGATTTTTTTTTCTTTTGTGTGGGGGTTAGCACAAACTTTTAACATAAATAGTTAACTAATTAATTTTTTAAAAGCAGATTTCTTGTAAAAATCCTATCTGTGTCTTTATTAATCTATTCCCTGCAATTTCATTAAAAGGTAATTTTTAACTTTTTTACAGAGTACTATCTTATTGTTTGAGCTCAAATCAAACTTTTTAATATACCTAATGCTAATGGAATATAACTTTCTGGACATTCATGCCCATATTTAAAGTGCCTATCTATCTTATGTGTATGAGAAATAAAATTGACCGAATGCTATGGGCGCATCTGATCAGTGTGTGTAATTTGTAACCACCTCGACACACAAGGCACTCAAATGATGTTTTGCTATTAATGATTTACTTATGGGAGTTATGGTTTCTATGTTTGTGTTTTTGGTATACTGTTCGGTATTTTCCCACGTATGGTGCAGTCTGAAAGAGTAGTTTTTAGTCGTTTTGAGAAGTCTTAAAATCATGTTTCTAACAAATATTCTAAATTTTTAAACTTACAGAAACATTGCAGTGTTTTTTCTTTTCGCTGATATACAAATGTAATTCATGTTTAGTAGTTTCATCAAAAAATGAATACAGTAAGTAATAAATTTGTGTCATACCACTTTACGTTGTTTCTGATTAACATTGCTAATGTTTGAATATCCTTTTTTCAATTTAAGTAGCTGCTGCTTCAAAATAACATTGTTAATCCATTCATAATTGACAGAGTTAACATTCTTGTTTCAAAACGGTTTTGTAATAGGCTGTGGGCGGGGCTGGTCTGACTCAATTTAAGTTGTTACAGTTTGCATCCCAGTTTTCATTAACATAACCCCAAACGTAAATCTAGGACTTACTATTCTGTAGTAAAATTGTAATTGAAGTGCAGGTAAGCAGGGTTTTTAAGAATAAATATTATTACTAATGTGAGTGAAGTTATTGAAATTGTTATTGATTAAAACATTTCCGTTGCCTGTAGTGCAAAGGATTATCACAAACCTTTCTAATAAGTGGCTAGCATTTTAACCACTTTGCCTGTTTTGAATCCCTTTCTTCTTTCTAATGCAACTATGGTAATATGTACTAGGTATTTTTTCCTTTGGTTTAAAAGTAAGAAAATTTAAAATACTAGTGTATTTAATTCAAAAATGTTGTTCCATTACTTCATCAGTACATACTTAAATATTTCAAATTATGCCAAAGCAGTGAAATATATTTAATTTAATAAAACTGTTATTTAAACGTGACTGACACATTTGTGTGCAGCACGTGCGTGGGGCGACCCATCACATGAACCCGTGCTTGCTGTGCACGGGACAATGGACAACGCAGCAACGTTCGATCACTTGCTGCCGCTGCTTCCCAATGGACGATTCTACTTTGTGTGTGTGGACCTTCCTGGCCATGGCCATTCCTCCCATCTGTCAGCGGGAGCCATGTATCGTGTGTTTGACTTTGTGACAGTCTTGAGGATCGTGGTAGAACACTTCAAATGGCGTCAGTTTAATTTTCTCTGTCATAGCTTAGGAGGCATAGTGGGTTATTTCTTTGCTTCAACATTTCCGGATCTGGTGAAGAAAATGATCGTCATTGACTTTGTCTCTCATGCCTTCTTGCCAAAGGAGTATCACGGCTTGCTGATCAGGTACGTGTCTTCAGAGTAAAACAGTTATAGTTTTTGTGTCTGAAATAGTTGTAATGTAATTCATTTTAATGCTGGTTTTGAAAATATGAGTTTTAACAATCTGTTAATACGTAATATCATGTTTTTCTGTTGCATGAACGTATAATTAACATTCAGGCTGTCAAACTCTAATTCTTGTTTGGTCAGTACAGATCGTAAGTTACTATGTACCTTATAAGCTGATGCATGTCAAGTAGACGTACAATATTGTATGTTATGTAATTTTGGGAAAGATAAATTTGATTTTAAAATATAACAAATTTTAAGTAGTTTCATATTTTCACATGCTTTCTTTTTTATTTTTGATACATTCTTTTTTTAAAATGTTAATGACTGCACCTTAAACTAATTTACCACAAAGATTTTTAAACTGAGGTTCCTATCTACCTGTGCTTGTAACGCATTGCAGCGCATTACAAGTAATCATATTTGGAATAAATATCTCAACCCACATTACTTTTGTACATCTATGAAAAGAAAAGACATTTCAAACAGTGTTTGTATCAGTTTAAAAATTAGCATCGCTTATTGGACTCTCAAAATGGCTAAAAGCAGCTTTTTTAAATTGCCGTATCTAGGAAAATTCCAACCGTATTCGAAAAACACAATAATAGAAATAGGCACTGAACCATTAATATCGCAAATAAAATTTGTATACTTGGAGGGAGTGAATAATGCGTGTGAACAGGAATGGCTGTTTCTTTATATCACGCATAAATACTACATACTTTAAAGTCCCATAGGAAAATGAATAATAGTAAAGCTCTGTGCGCCTGTTGCTGAGTTTGCGTGTAGAGGCCATAATTCATTACATAGGCCGACCGACGTCACTCTTAACGCTCCATCAGTTTTGTGCTTCACGTACACCAACACAGCCTTCCTAGATAAGATCCTTAACAACGGTCTGCATAGTGGCATTATATGCTAAGCTGGGCATTATATTTCATTTCTCCCAAAACAATCTTGCCTCCTATGTTTTTTTTTTTCCCTATTAAACCTGGCATACTTAATTTTTCATGTACCATTTCAGGTAGCACAATACTACGATGTAAAACTCGTGTTTGAACCATTGTTATTTTAATTTTCCCTGATTTTTCAAAATAGTCCAGGCAAATGCAGAGATGTTTATTTGCTACAGGCGATGGTTAGTTCCTTTTTTGTTTCCTGTTTGATTTATTCTGTCATGACCATGCTGTTGACAAACCCTTGCACTTAGAGGAGATGAGGTAATTGGTGAGCGAGCAAGAGTTGGCCTTACCAGCATGCTTCTAGGCCCAGCCCTTAAGGGTTCTGTGGACCCTACCTCAAAACTTCAAAAACACATAACAATTCGCAATCGTTTATTAACTAAAGTATTAATGATACACAATTGATTTTTTTTACCATACGAGAATAAAGATGGTTTGTTTTATATATAAGTTTAAATTTCATATTCCGCGATGTTGAGTATTTTAAAAAAATGTTTCAAAACACAAAAT
>PNEQ01003549.1:0-10939 GCA_003012365.1 Medauroidea extradentata | reverse complement strand
TCAATGGACAACAGCTATTATACATATTAAATTTCTGAAAATATCACTCATAAATGCACAGTACTGTGTTAAGAAATTTGGAATTGAATACCTACTGAAACATTGATGCAATGTGTTCTGATTTTTCTTTTTCAGTCAGAGCATGGAATAATCCATCTGGCATTCCAATTCTCGTGGTACATGGTTCAATGGACAACAGTGGATCGTTCAATCGTTTGATACCCTTGCTGCCAACATCTCATTACTACGTGTGTGTTGACCTGCCCAGCCATGGACTTTCGTCTCATTTCCCTCCTGGTCTCCTAATAGACTTCTTTGACTTTGTAATGTCTTTACGGCTTGTTGCAGATTACTTTGCTTGGGACAAATTCACTTTGATGGGCCACAGTTTTGGTGGGCAGTTGTGTGCTGTTTTTACTGCACTTTATCCTCAGTGTGTTCAAGGATTAGTAATGCTAGACTCATTGGCTCCATATTCTGTGTCTATAGACGAGTTCAAGCAGTACTACAGGCACTGTGTAGAAATGTTGTTGAAACTAGATAATGACAGAGAACCACCAAGCCACACTTACGAAGAAGCTCTTCACCGTATGATCAGCAAGCGTGTTGACAGGATAACCACTGAAGCAGCAAAGCCGCTTTTAGAAAGGGGTCTTGTTAAGAGTCCAAAAGGGTACAGCTTCTCCGTAGACCCTCGGATGAAAATTTTTGTACCTTTCAGTTTTGGTTCCAAAGATGTAGGTAAGGTGATGTTTGAGCACATTAATTGCCCACAGCTTACAATTATTACAAACTATGTGAAGGCTAGATTAGCAACCAGGCAGGGATTCCAGATTGTGTTTGAAATGCTAAGCAAACGAAGTAACTGTAAGTGTGTGGAAGTAGAGGGAAATCATGATATACATAACATATGTCCTGAGAAGGTTTCAGGGGAAATACACAATTTTTTGATAAAGCAGCAGAGTATGCTTTGATTTTTGGTAGTAAATTGGTGAAATTTTCTTTTAAATTCTAGTACGGGTATATACGTTGTAAATATGAAATATTAATTTTAGAGGAAAATTTTAACTATCAAATGTTGCATCATTAAATGTGCCTGTTATTGTAAAATGTAAATTATGCCTTAATTAAGTTTACTGACAGAGCGTGAGGTTTGTTAATATTGAAGAAAATTTAATTCTAGTAAGGGTATATACATTGTAAACATTAATATTAATTTTGGAGACAATATTAAATTATTAAATGGTGCATCATTAACTGGTACTGTTATTGCAAAAAGTAAAATATGCCTGAATTAATTGGAATTTATTGGTTTGTGAACATACGCCATTGCTCGTGTTTTGTTGACCAATCGTGTATTGAAAAACAAAGTGACAAAATACAAATAAAATACACAAAAGACACAGAAAACGTAAACAATACAGTCCCAGAGGAACTTCGCCAGTTTTTTTGTTATTATTATTATTATTATTGTATTTTTTTTTATATATATATTTCAGCAAGAATTCTAAAGATAGAATTCAGTCAATAATTTGATAACGTCCAAACACAAAAGACAGACAAAGAAAAACAAGATTCCCAATATAAGAAAAAATGGGGAAAATACATAAATAGTGGACAGTGTACAACAAATAAAAAACAAGAGACAACACAAGTTAAAATCAATGAAAAAATGCAACGTTTCGGGGATTGAGATAAATCCCCATCTTCAGGCTGAGACACAGTTGGTTGGAACACCAAGATGCGAACGAATGTACCGACCAGCTGTGTCTCATCCTGAAGACGTTGATTTTAACTTGTGTTGTCTCTTGTTTTTTATTTGTTGTACACTGTCCACTTTTTTTATATCAGGAATCTGGTTTTTTTTTGTGTCTGCCTTTTGTGTTTGGGCGTTATCAAACTGTTGAATGAATTCTATCTTTAGAATTCTTGTTGAAATATATAATTTAAAAAATATACAGATAAATAAAATAAAAATAAAAAACTGACAAATGTTCCTCTGGGATTGTTTTGTTTAAGTTTTCTGTATCTTTTGTATATTTTATTTGTATTTTGTCACGTTGTTTTTCAATACATGTTTGGTCAACAAAACATGAGCAATGGCGTATGTCCACAAACCAATAAATTTCAATTGTAAACTCCAATTGCAACAAACATTTTAAAATCTCATGCCTTAATTAAGTATTTATTGTTAATATTGAAGAAAATTGGAAAACTACTTAATTGTATGGGAGTACTGGATATATTGATGTTCTTTACGTGTACAGTTTTTATCCTGGAATTTTTATAGTATCTGTTGAATAACAGTTAATTTCATTCTGTACATTCATACTTTTTGAAGACAGTAAGTTTCTTTTATCATCAGTGCTTTGCATTTTTCGGTTTATTAAGTGATGAGTACCCATCTTGAGTAAAATTTTCTAAGTAAATACTATCAGAAATGTAATATATTTTTATTCCAGACTGTCACATATTGTGCTTTGTTGTGTTGTTTTGTATTAAATATTTATATTTATCAGTATGTTTGTTATGACTAGTTAGTTATTTTGTGGAATTTCCGTACTATTAGTTTTTTTTTATCAATCTTTATATTTTTAAGTGCAGAGCCAGGTACCATTCGTATTGTTGTTAGTTGGGATCATGGCTGATCTTTTGAATATTTTTTTTCTGGCAAGAAAAAGTTATATTTTTTTATTGGCATCAGCCAGATGTTGTTATCTGCAGCTTTGTTTTTTCACCAGTTGTGTATGTAAACTTCCAGTATGTGGTATACTTGTAATATGTGTGTCATTGTCTTTCCAAAACTTGTAAGTATGCAAAAATATTATTTTTCACAACATTGTGATTTTTTTTTTTTTTTGTTTCCAAATTTGCCTATATGTTACAGAAACTTCATTTAATAAATAATTAAACTTAATTTTCTCACCTTTAAATTTTGTATTTAAAACAAGAATATACACAAACTTAACACTGTTGCCTGGTGGGCCTGCTATAGTCTTTTGCTGTGCTGGTAGTATTTTGTTTGGCCGGCTTTATTTACCACACACTCTGTGTAGCTTGTAGTGCTCACACACCTGCGTACTGTTACTGGTCCTAACCATCTAGGTGCCATGTGTGTACAAAAATTGCAGGACGGGCCTTCTATACAGTTGTCCCTGGGTAACGTTTAAAGCTCTTCGTCACATTCTAGGGAATGTGAAGACGAGTAAAATTGACCCACAAATTTTGGTCTGTGAGGCTCCCAATTTCCATTGAAATAGTTGCAACTGGTGCAGTTTGGGAAATCTCTCCTGTTCATTTCACCTGCTTGCTCTCTTAGCGCGCACGCATGCATGTAAAAGCAGTTGGAAGCACAGAAGTGCAACATTGCCAGTTTTATGACAGCAGTAGGTCTATGTAGGTGTTGGCCTAGTGTGATAACAAATGACTGAGGCTGACAGGTGATTCAGGAGCTCACACAGAGTGAAACGACATAGGAAACTGCAGCTACCCGTGATATCCCGGCTACCTTTGGTATCGTCGTACAAGTCTCACATGCTAGATCCTGGGAGTGACCACAACCAGGAATCAGACCAGAATCGTCTTGGAAGGGTGACAGATAAACCTCTGCCACTCACTTCCTGGACTGTTAACGCCTCCTATGTTATGTGTTGGTAGACATTGCATACTGTGATTTGTTGTTGCATTAACACAGATTGTGAATGTTTCTGTTGGAAAGTATTGCATAAAATTACCCCATTGCAGGAAGAATTAATTTTAACATCATTTTACAGATTGTTGCTACCCTGACGTTGCCCTTCGGAAATTCTTCCATCCATATAAATGGCACAATGGTTACTACTATCAAAAATGTAAACCCTTATAGTGACCAGGTATATGGTCCTGTAATGTTAATAGCCGAGTCCTGAAATATACTATTCAACTTTCGTGAGCATTGCTGGGGTCGACCACCTGATCTCACCTTCCATGCAGTGGCTAGCAATGTTGAGATGTCCAGACATACTCCCGTGCATTGTGCACTATTCCTGACCAATTGAAGAATTCACTAACATGTAGCCTTGTCTGTTTTCTCCCCGACCTACCCTCCTCATGATTGTATGCTTCGTGTTCTATCTTGAGATTGAACCGTTTAAATGTTAATCCATAAAGAACTAACCTATTGCACCAGCCAGAAATAACTTATTGCACCAGCCTGGCATCAAGTAATTTATGCTATGTACTTATTGTTTGTGTATAGTCTTCCTTTGAGAATAGGCCTGTATTACACAATGTCCTAAGCCTGTATATTATGTGATGTCCATTTACTCCTAGGCACTCACACTTGTGTACTAAGTCCCTGTACTGTACTTGCATTTGTCCAGGGGCGTCATTTGGGGCTACAGGGAAGGGCAAATGCCCCCCCCCCCCTGGATTTGGAATTTTTGTGTATAAATATATTTTTGTATTTTTAAATGTAAATAATGCTAACTTAAGGACATAAAACTGAAGTTTTATTATTAAAGGTTCTAATTTATACATGATTAATTAATAAAAAATATGTAACAAGGTCACTGTCGTCAGAAAACAAAATCTTGCCCCCGCCCCCTGGGAAAACCTGAAATGACGCCCCTGCATTTGTCCACTAGTGCATTGCTGGTTGTTGTCTACTCTCAACAGAACTTGGTAGTCAGAAAATCAGTTTTAGCTGTAGGAATTAGCTTGGTGAAATTTGTTTGCCCAGCAGAACTTCAAGTGCGGCGATATTGTAGCAAAGTGTTATCTTTCAGGACACCCCTCAAGAAAAAAGGTGAACCAGTCGCTCAATGACCTGCCGTAGCTCAATGGCTCTCCTGATTGCTGGGCTACTTAACTATACAAATAAAGGTAACCAGTACGTATTGGTGGCTCAAGACTCAGAACAATTAAACTGCATCCTCAGTCGGATGGGATAGTTAAAAGATTCAACTGTAACTTGGAGCAGTGCTTGTCGATTTTTTGTGGCAGGCAACCCAAAATATTGGTATTTGAAGGTGCCATTATTTTTCCTGGTATATCGATTGTCCAAAACCTCGTAAGTTGTGGGAAGGCCCGTACAAAATCTTGAAAAATATCAACAATGTGATACTTCGGACTTGTCATGGTACAAGGGCAAGCCTACTCCTGTATGCTTCATATTGACAGTCTGGCTCTGTGAAGTATGAAAACCCGGCGTTTTCTGAATATGTTTGGGACGAACGCATTTAAGGAGGCAGGTGTTGAAGGCCAAGGCAATATGAAACGCAGCTGCCGAGTCCCCCCCCCCCCCCTGGGCGTGTGACTTGGTTTATTTCATAGAGTGGCGAGTGACAAGGTGATACACAAGTACCAAACCTTTATATCTCTAGATGACGCTGCTCCTTGTGCTGATTACAGGCAGGCAAGGTCATATTCTGAGTGGTTCGCCATGACATCAGTGGGTTACACACCACTTGAAAGGATGCATGGCTGTTTACTTTCGGAATGGTCAAGTTTAGACCCATATTTACCCGTCACGAAATGAGGTTTCCAGAATTGGCCTCGCAAGTGGCCTCTTGTATAAGTACGAATTTCACCGAGTTAGTGATTTTTGAGTGGTTGGAATCCCGAGCTCAGCGAGTGCCAAGAGATCGACGAGTACGCGAGTGAAGAAGCAGAGGACGTCGCGCAGGGGCGTCATTTAGGAGGGCAGGGGAGCAAATGCCCCCTCCCCTGGATTTAGAAATTTATGAGTATAAAATTTAATTTTTTTTATTTAAATAATGCTAACTTAAGCACATAAAACTGAAATGTTTTATTAAATTTTCAAATTTATACATGCTTAATTAATAAAAAAGATTCAACAAGGTCACTGTCGCCGAAAATAAATCTTGCCCCCTACCCCCCCCCCCCCCCCAGAAAATCCTGAAATGACGCCCCTCGTCGGTCGCTGCGAGTGAGGACAACTGTGAAGTCGGGGCTACCAGCAACTGCAGCTTAGGAGAAGAAGATTCGGGCTGCCCGTAAAGGAAATTATGGTTTGTTTAATTGTGATCTATAGATCCCAATATGAGTCAAAACTCAGAGATGTAGAACTTGTCAAATACAATAATATATATATATATATATATATGTGACAATATTACAAATTACATAACATAAGAATACTTAAAACACATTGGCAGGAATCAATTAACAAGACAAATGGTACGTACATTCAATTCAAGTACATAAACTGATGTGAAATCATTAATAACACAGTACGCTATCACACAACCAATAAAAGCAATTTAAAAAAAAAAATAATAATGTACAACAATATGGCCTAGTCAATGATATATGGCTTGCATAAACATAGATAATGACAACAAATATCACATTAATACACAGATATCTCATGAATAATGAAATATCCACATATAAAAATGAAAGCTGACTGACTGACATATCAAACTGCAGCCCAAACCACTGGACCTAGAATCGTGAAATTTTTTGTGGGGGTTCCCCTCAGGTCATAGGCGAGCACTAAGAAGGAATTTTTCGAAATTCGACCTCTAAGGGGGTGAAAAAGGGTGAAATGTGTTTCCGAAGAAACATCGATAGAGCTCGAACCCGACGGCCTATCATCGTGATTTTTACTTTAATAGGACGCCCGTAAAAATGCATATTAGCCAATTTAAGGATTTTGAAGTTCAACATTTAAGGGTGTGAAAAGACCTTAAATGTGTTTCCAATCAACTATCGTTATATATCGAACCCTTTAGGATGGAGAGTTGATATTCACTTCAAAATATTGCTTACGTAAATACCCAAAAAGTAGTTTTAGTTTTCTTTGAAATTCGACCCCCAGGCAGTAAAAAGTGGCAAAATGTGTTTTTTATTAATCGTCTATATCTTTGAAACACAATCGGCTATCGTCGTGATTTTAACTTTAATTGGTTACTTTAAGAAATGTCTATGACAGGACTCAAAGACGTTTCGAAGTTCTTTATTTAAAGGGGTGAAAATACGTGAAATGTGTTTTCGATTATCCTTCCATATCTATCGAATCAATCGAGATATCGAAGTGCACCTTGCTTTAAATAGACGGCTTGGCCGGTGACGTCACAAGATGAGCATCGCTCCGAGCATCAGCTGTTTCTGTACAAACGTTCGTCAAAATGCCGTATGAATAGTGTTACTTGGACTGGTTAACATTGTATAAATAGTACAAAAATGCATGTACGGTACTTGCAATAGCTAGTTTAGGTATCGCTAATAGAAATATATGAAGGATATTATTTCGTTTTACTCCGAATATCCCTGTAAAGAGTCTAGTTACTCGTGGTCGCTATCCATAATTTGAGCCGAGGACTAGATCACAGCCCCAGACGGCTGCTAAAATGTTTGGGCCTATAACTAAAGCATTCACTTTTTTACCATTCCCTTTCAGGATAGTGTCTGTGAACACTTCAACCCATTCGACTTTCTTAAAAGACAAGCATTAAAAAAAGTGCACTCGTAATTCCGAATTTCGACTCGGAAGGTATAAAGTAGGGCATTATTAATTTTAATAAACTAAGTTATGTGAAAAATAAAGATACACCCAAATAGTCTGCAAGATGAAAGAAATGAAATAAATAACTACTTAGCCCTACAAAACCTGACAAATAACATTGACCACTCACAACCACTGAAAGTTCCAACATTTTAAATATTCTGACTATTGTCCACGATTTCAGCAGGCCATAATATTCCACAGCAGCTTTGCCTAGATGAAATAGGTACTGTAGGTATTGTTTTAATATCACATACATGCACACATATTATTTTTGTATTTGTCCTTTTTAAAAATTCGGTTTTGCTACCCTTCCATAGCAAGCCACAGTACATGAGCCATCGTCTCAACTCTCCAACTAACAGATCGTCTACATTTATACAGACAAACAAGGCTCCATGAACATTATTTGGTCCGAGACTTATCAAACACCGCCGAATCCATGATTTATATAAGTTATTTTCTGACTATTTAAAGAAAATAAATCGTCCGCCCATTCAAACGCAGCAGTCTGTCGCGATTGTTTGTACTTTGACAGCTGATTCTACCCATGATTCAATGTGCGAATGCTCCGGGCCAAGCCGTCTATTAATGCTTTTGTAAATGTCCCAAGTACCATTTAAAATATGTTTTCCGAATTCGGCCCTAAACTGGTTAAAAAAGAGGTAATATGTGTTTTCGACTTATATTCGATATATATCGATCCCATAGCTTTTTATACAGCGACGTAATTTTTGTTTAGGATTGATGCTTACTCAAATACCTAAATAGCAATTTCAGGAATTTTTGAAATTCACCACCTAAGGACGTGAAAAGTGGTGAAAAGCGTTTTCAATTAATCGTCGATATATCATGAACCCGGCGGGCTAATGTTGTGTTTTGTACGTCCACGAGATACCAATAAAGTATTCTAAAACGTGATTCAAGTTTTTTTCGACATTTACTCTCTTAAGTGGTGAAAAGACCTTGAATGTGTTTTAGATAAATCCTCGATGTCTATCGAACCCGTCGAGATATACAATTAATTTTTTCCACAGGATTATGATTACGGAAATTATCGCAAACGGTTTTCAGATTTTTCGAAATTCGATTTCTCAATACTATGCAGGGGTGATATGTGGTTTTTTTTTTTTTTTTGTGACTGACCGATTTTGATTCGACTGAACGGGCTAGCGATGTGATTTACACTTCAGTTGGATACTTATACAAATGTCTAAGATGTAAATTTAAATTATTTGGAAATTCGGCACCCAAAAGGGTGAAAAAGCACAAAATTTGTTTTCCATCAACCCACGATATCTATCTAACCAGTAGCGATATTGAGGTGTTGTTCGCGTCAGAGTGACGTTTGCGTAAATATAAAAAAAAATAAAAAAATATGTAATTTTTTTCCTTATAAGAAACGTGATTGTAATAATAATGTATTCTCTTTGGACTCTAGCTGTCGTATGTTTTGTTTATTCATGCTATGGAAGGTGTAGGATTTTATGTTGAATAAAACCTTCTTATAGGTAAAACTCTCATCAATTTATTCAACATAAAATAATAACATAATTCTGTTCACTTGAAGATAAGGAATCGCTTACTACGGCCAGAAAAATTGGATATTAATCCTGAATCATCTACTGCTTCTCATGAATGGAAACACTGGTATTGTACATTCAAAAATTGTATTGTAAGTACTAAAGCTAGCGAACAAGAAAAATTCCATATTTTGCTCAACCATGTTTCTGCTTCGGTATTCAGTTACATTAGCGATTGTGATAGTATGGAAAATGCTGTAGCTGTACTGAATAATCTTTATTCTAAACCCGTTAACGAGGTTTCTGCTCGTCATAAACTTGCAACTAGAAAGCAACAGTATAGTGAATCTATTACAGTTTATCTGGAAGCTCTAAAGCAACTCAGTAAAGAATGCAATTTTAAAGCTGTCACTGCTGAGTAAAATAAAAACGACTGTGTACGTGATGCTTTCATTGCTGGTTTACGAGATTCACACATCCGACAGCGTCTCCTCGAAAACACAAATCCATCTCTGGAAGGTGCCTTTGGTTTGGCTCGATCTTTAGAATTTGCTCAGCATCAGTCTGCCTGTTACGATTCTCCTGAATCTGTAAATTCTCTTTCTGAAACAAATAAATCGCTGGCTAACGAGAACTCTCATCAAAACCTGCCCCTAAATTCATAACAAAAGGAGGCTTTATCAGCTACTAAGGCGAGATGTTATTTTTGTGGCTTCAGTAAGCATATCAGAAGTATCTGCCCTGCGAAGAATGCTATTTGCAGAGGATGTGGCAAGAAAGGTCACTACGAGAAAGTCTGTCACAAACGACTACCAAAAGCTGCTAACACAATTTCTTGTATTCAAAATCTATCTTATTCTTGTATTGCTAGTGTATCTTGTGGTCTTTCGAAGGCTGTAGTGCCAGTTATTATTAATGAAACTGCTGTCTCTGTTCTTATTGATACCGGCAGCACCTCTAGCTTTATAAGCGAGAAACTTGTTAAACAACTTCAACTTCCTGTCAACAGTCGTAAAAGAATGGAGATATCTATGGCTTCCAGCAGTTTAAAATCTTATTCTTTAGGTGAATGTTCAGTTACCTTATCAGTAGAAGGACATGTGTATAACCCTGCTGTCTTAAGTATTTTACCTGAACTATGCGCTGATGTTGTTATCGGACATGATATCTTAAAGCTACACAATTCTGTAAACATTCAGTTTGGTGGTTCTCAAGACACTCTCAATATGTGCATTAGCTGCTGCTTTTATTGAACCTGTATCTCTTTTTCGCAATATCATGCCAAATGTCAAACCAATAGCCATTAAATCTCGACGGCACACTGAATCGGACAAGAAATTTATACAAATTGAAGTAGAAAAGTTGCTAAGAGAAGATATAATAGAAGAAAGTTTTTCGCCATGGAGAGCACAAGCTTTAGTTGTTGGACTACTCTCAAACTATAAACCGGTTCACATATCTTGATGCGTATCCATTGCCAAGGATTGATGATGTGGTGAATGAAGTAGCTAAAAATGAAGTTTTCAGTTTAATTGACTTGAGGAGTGCTTACCATCTAATACCTATACAAGAAGTAGATAAATTGTATACTTCATTTGAGGCTAGTGGTAAACTGTATCAATTCAAACGAATACCTTACGGAGTAAGTAATGGTGTGGCTGCTTTTCAAAGAGCTATTGATAAAATTATCTCTGATGAAAATCTAACTGGAGTAGCAGCGTACTTTGATGATATTACAGTCAGTGGTAAGAATCAAGAAGAGCATGACTCTAATCTGAAGAGATTTATGGACACAGTTTCAAAATACGGACTAACTATAAATAAAGAAAAATCTTGCTTCTCAACACGTTCCATCAACTTTCTCGGGTATATTGTGAGCAATGGTTCTATACGCACAGACCCAGAA
>PNEQ01003548.1:15732-34171 GCA_003012365.1 Medauroidea extradentata | reverse complement strand
GGATGGAATGTGTGTGTGGGTGGGATGGAATGTGTGTGGGTGGGATGGAATGTGTGGGTGGGATGGAATATGTGTGTGTGTGTGGGATGGAATGTGTGTGTGTGGGATGGAATGTGTGTGTGGGATGTTGAATGTGTGGGGCACTTAATTTCATATAGTATATCGAGATTTTACATGCTATTAAAATGATGTACATGATTCTCTAGCAGTTTCATATTTGTAAGTGTGTCAGACATTAAAGTACGGTTCCAGTCAATCTGCATGTACAAGTTATGTTCTTGACCACGGCCGTAGAAGAACAGGTCTGGACACTCGCCTGGAAACTTGACCCCCTTGTTGTTTGGCTGTAGTTCACCAAGTTACCGAGAATATTGTGTTTTATTGGCGCTGATGTTAAGGCGGTCGGACTAAACTCCGCCCACTTCCTCTTCGCTAAGATAAACAATTTATTAAAACGTATTTTTATCAATATATGAAACACTCCTTTCGCTAACAATTTAAAATCATGGCTCCAGAAATCTTTATTTACTTTATAAATTTAACAATGGAAAAAAGTGGGCGGAGTTTGAGTCCGACCGCCGGAAAACAGCGCCAAAAAGTACGGCATTCTCGGTAACTTGACGAACTACAGCCAAACAACAAGGGGGTCAAGCAAAATACATTGTTAGATAGGCGAGTGTCCAGACCTGTTCTTCTACGACCGTGTTCTTGACATACGTTTTTGATGTCACAAAGACACAGATAGATCTCTTCATTTATCCTGCAAGATTCACAAAAAATACTAGCATTATGGAATGGTTGACACATACACACAAAAATACCTGCAAAAAAAATATTAACTGAAATGACATTTATTTTCATGACACTAGATGATCATACAAACATTTGGAATTATGTGAACACAATAGCACATTTTATACTCTGTCGAGCTGTAGCAAATAAATCCACACGCATGCATACATATATACACGGCAAGCCTCCAGGTGGGAAAACTTGCAAAGCTATTTACAAAGCACAACACAACTTATCTGAAAATATTTTTCTTCAAAGAAATGACTTTGTACCAAAGTGCAAAAAACTTTTTTTTTTAACTTAGTTTTCTTGGGTGTGTAATACACAGTAAGGAACTACAGTATTTGCAATGAATTAAAAATTAAGCATCTTGGAGTAAACAACAGAATACCACTCGCAGCTAAACACTTTTAGTCAGTCATGTGTCAAAACACACACGGATTTGCAGCTTAAGTGAACGTTCACGTGCATACATTTTTTAAACATAACATGTCTTAGTCAGTTTCCAGTGCAACCACTTGAATACGTATGTATTATAGCAGTGAACAAAAGGGTGCCACCAAGATTGTGCATCATACTGATTGAATTCAGCATGGTGAGCACCGACTGCATTTTCCCACTAGATGTGCAACAATTTAATACACATGTTTACACTTCACCAATATAAATAAATGCACATCACAAAATGGCAAGTTTTGTTGCTTTTACTATTATGTCTGCTTCAGTTTTAAAACCTAAAATCTCAGTGAAGGTATTATTTTATTTAACTGTATATTTTTAACATGCTAAAGTACATTCATGCATACATTTTTAATACAGTAGACTCCCGATTATCCGTGTGCGGATTATCCACACAAATTATTTCATTTTAAACAGTTGAAAAAAAGTAAAAATTTTTTTTATAAATACTTGCATAGTGTTCACCAACGTGTTATGCCCGCAACCATATTTTTAAAGTCTTGAAGAAGTTTTAAGTATTTTCCAGTAGGTGAAACAGTTATTGCCGCGCATGAATGGATTGAGATTTTTCTTGGTCAAGTAAGATGTGATTTTTTTATTAATAGTGTTTTTATATTATTAGCACATACCCCCTATCATTAATTTGAATAATTGAGAGTGCACTGTCTTCAATTGCTGTCTTTTACTGCAGGAATGAATTTGACCTTTTTCTTTCTACCGGGACCTAAAAAATGGTAAAAGTGTATTATCCAGGGCATCTGCCCCCTCCATTAGCGCGGATAATCGGGAGTTGACTGTATATACAAACCTTTTTAAAGAACTAAATAGGTACCTATAACTTCTTAATGCAAACTTAAAGGAAACTAAATATTTGCAGTTACCAGCAGACTTCACATTATACTGTTTATTAAGAAATGAAAGTACGTAACAGTTTTTCATCTCAATCCATGGGAGGGAGGTGGGTGAAGGAAACTACTTAGTAATAAAGAGAACATTGTATTACGTGATGAGGTTTCGCTGCATATAATTAAGAGTAATCTTTGTACATAATAGCAACGCAATCATGAATTAGGTTTTAAAATTTTTCTGATGCAAATCTCCAAGTTTCTCAACAACATGTTCATTAATGCATTTCAGTTTTATTTTGGTTTTACAACTGTTCACCATATTATGAGCCAGTCCCTACATTTCATGTACAGTACTTATATCAGGCTTGTTACCAATTATTATACTGTACTTAAAATTTCACAGATACACAGCTACTGAAAAAAATAGTAGCAATCCCCCTGGATTCCCAAATCTTTGGAAACACTTCTTCATGTTTGTAATAAGAAGTTCAAACAAGACAATCAATTGAATCTGATGGACTTGTGGTTATGAACTGGCCACACATAACTATTACTAAAAAAAAATTACAGCAAAGTTAATAATTGTTGATTGACACATCTCAACAATACAATTTGTAGTTGCATAAAAAAACTGACAAACCCCTGAAACTACGCAATTCAAATTTCAAATGCAACTCAGCACTATACAGAACAATAACCAACATTGAAAGTCAGAGAGACACCTAAAATACTTAAAATCACTTTACTAATTTTATTGATTTAAATTAAAATGGAATTATATTTTGTTGTGTAATTTATAAAGAGTATAGGTATTTCTTATTTTAAATATTTTTCGGTGTGTAAAATTCTTCATACAAATTTAATAAAAAAACATTTAAACTGACTAGAGCTATGACTATGACAAAATATTGGCACAGTATTAGTCAAGTGTACATATTATGTACTATCATAGTTTATAGACAAATGGCTACGTTGTTTCTCAGGTTCATTATGTATATTAGCACACTATAACAGAAGTATACGAGGTAATAACATTAGGTAATGTATAACAAAATTATTCACAATAAATGTATCAGCAACTAAACAGCACTGAAAATTATTGTTTCCATATAGACCACAGCCGTAGAAGAACAGGTCTGAACACTCGCCTATCAAACAATGTATTTTGCTTGACCCCCTTGTTGTTTGGCTATAGTTCACCAAGTTACCGAGAATGTCGTACTTTTTGGCGCTGTTTTCCGGGCGGTCGGACTCAAACTCCGTCCACTTTTTTCATTGTTAAATTTATAAAGTAAATAAAGATTGCTGGAGCCTTTTCTTAAATTTGTGAGCTAAGAAAGTATTTCATAAATTGATAAAAAATACATTTTGACAAATTGTTTATCTTAGCGGAAAAGGAAGTGAGCGGAGTTTAGTCTGACCGCCCTAACTGAAGCGCTAATAAAAAACAATATTCTCGGTAACTTGGTGAACTACAGCCAAACAACAAGGAGGTCAAATATCCAGGCGAGTGTCCAGACCTGTTCTTCTACGACCGTGATATAGACGTAGTTAATAAGAATATCATACTGCAGTAATACTTTATGTGGGACCTTCCTGAACATAATCAAAAGTAAACCAAATAAATTTTCTACTCTCCAGCATAACTTACAGATAAAAGCCTATGTCCTAACTGCATGTTTTAATTGGGGAAAAATAAAAAGTTTTAACCATACTCAATACTCAATACATAATACACATACACACACACACACAGAATTCAATCAAAAAGCCATTAATTTTATATCACACGAACTTTACCGTTTACATCAGCTGGCTAGAAGATGCAACCACAGATGGATCTCACAATTATGAAGTATAATATTAACTAACAATTAACTATAGTAAATTTTTAGTGGCCGGTAGTTTCAAGTTCAACAGCCAAACTATGAAGTTGTTTTGAAGAAGAAATTAAAAGGGGGGAAACAGGAAAAGAATTTTCAAAATAATTAAAGTAAAGTAGCAGGTTTTCTTACGACAGTTTATTGTGATTCATACGCGTCATGTAGAATTACGGTCCAATGTGTAGATATGTATTAAATGAACAGCGGAGGTTGGTAATCAGTGCACCTAGCGGCCAGAGGACACACTATGTGTGGCGGGAAGTTGGAAAGAGAGAAGAGAGGTTAACTGATGTTGAGGCCAGGTGGCTGTCTGAATTTGGTGATGTATTGGTGAGCCAGTTCCCAGCACCTCAACTCAGCACTGTTGTTCTGCTGAGGTAGAGCCCTCATCACTCTGGTAGTGTAGCAAGAGTCAAAACTGGATTGATGTGAGGCAACTGGCTTTTCATGTGGGTCAACAATCACCCCAGCTAAGGCTTTTTTCGTATCAGCTCTGTGGCCATTCATCCTTTGTCCGAGGGTGTTGGTGGTCAGGCCAATATACTCTGCATTTCATTGAGTGCACTGTAGCTGATAGATGAGGCTTTCTGTAGCACAGTTATAGTTGCCCTGTATAGGGTACGTTTGGTTAGTGAGTTTGCTGCTACTGTACTTTGGTCTCCAGCAGTGTACCAACAGGACTTAATTCAACAATGTTTCAATTTTATGATGGCGCTTCTATAATGTTCAGTTTTGCATCCCCAAGTACTCTGCTTCAGTGCAGCATAAGAAGTTGACCTCTTACAGATACCAACACAATTAGCAATCTAACTTGTCTGTACCAAACTAATAACATTGAACTCCTCACCCTGTTAGAATTAACCTTAGTCAGAAAAAGAGAGGCGTGTCTTGGCCACTTTAATGTTAGACTGTCCACTTCTATATCTGCGTAATATCCACTGATGGCATCTTCTAGCTACAACACTACTATTACCCAAAGCACTCTCACATTATACAGAAACTACAAATCAGAGCTGTACAAGAATTGAATTTGGTTTCGTCAACAAACTGTTGTACCCATTACATTACTACATAGAGCACAGGTTTAACTAGACAATCACAACAACCAATTATGCCACGCTACGTTGACACAAACATGTAAACAATCTCCAATCATGCTTGGGGCATTGGTAACCTTGTAACACATTCCTAAATCTTCAGCAACAAGTTATAACTTACAGTCAGAGCAACATGCAATGAGTCAAAGTGAAACACAGGTTTACACACTTGCAGCTACACCAGCGTTTTGACAGTGAGGGCAAAACTATTCGGCACCTCGACATCTACTTTGTTTTACGTAAAAAATTGAAGGTAGAAAAACGGCAGCTAGGCTACTATACAGTTCAGACTGAAATGTACAAGTTCTTGAATTATATTTAAAGATAAGCAGACATTAAAACAAAATAATGAAACATATTTTCTCATGTTTCTAATGTTTAGGAAGTGTGGCCAGCTTCCTAGGGCAAGGAATGGCAGCACACTGTAATGTACTTTACGTATCTTTGTCTGCAATTATTCCAAGTACTACATAGATACATGCACATTGCTTGTCAGACAGCACAAAAATCGCATGTTGCCCTGGACACTTGCACAAAGGAGAGACGACAAAAAAAAAATACACCATCTTTCTCACTCTCTCCCTCCCACATCCTCCTTGTACATAAACACATAGCCAGCGTGCACTGCGTAACCGGAGAGAGAATGGCTACGGCGCCGATGCCAGACACTTGTCAGGCAGTCCCAAAAAGTTTTCGCTGAGCTCAGACGACGGGCTATTTAGAACAAGATCTGGGTGTTCTACCTGAATAATGGTGGACATGTATGGTTTTTACACTAAGAACAATTGCAGCTCGCTGTGCGTCATTAATCTCACACACTGGAACACATGGAAATTGTGCCTGGGAGATAAGATAGTGCTATCTCTCTCTCTCACACACACACACGCACAAACCATTGGACTGTTTTCACAGTCAAAAACAGGAAGTGACTTGCATGTCTTCATCACAGCTAGCATAAAAAAAATTCTTGGATGGTAATTTTCCCTGCAATTGAGATGCCACAAATAAAAGTGTCTATTTCTGAGCAGGTAAAAAATTACAAACGTGATAAATTACAGTGAGTGAAGAAAATGTTGAGATGAGCAACATGCCCAATATAAATGTATAAATATACTACGTATTTCCAAACATCACCAACTTGGACAGCATGAGATACATAGTGCACATTATATTGTAATGCAATGTTACAGTAATTTTTTCACAACCGGACATGAATCTGCACAAAAAAATTCAGGGTATTTAATGCTACAATATTAATTTCAGAATGCTATTTTTACAGGACTCTACTGATCACACACCAGCCGTGTGAAACTTAAAAACAGCAGTGAAGTACAAAATATTATACAGATAAGCAGAAACATCACCACTCGTATTATCTGCATCCTTGTAATTGTCTTCATAATAGCTTAAGTAATTACAAAATTACGTTTGTATATCCAAATAATGTTTTATAACAAACATGGCGCTGGTGCATACTGTCTGCCTACCGAAGAAAATGCAACAATGTGACATGATTGACAGAAGATGCTGTCTTATTTCCGTTGCAGAAAACGACAGCTACGGACATTATGAGAGTTTTCGTTAATTCCTTTGCAATTCTTTCATAAGAATGTTGTGACAAATATGTGATGGCAGCTATTGCGTGAGTAATTACGTACAGTTATGTGAAACTACTGTTAAAATTGTGAATCAGAGCTTAAATGAGTTGCCCTCTTGTATGTACAAATGTGTATTTGCAACAATTGTACAAGCCTACAAATACTTGTACTCATATCTTACTTTGAAAATGTCTACTGTTCATTGCCCAGCAGCTTTGTTTTAACTGGTTCCCTACAAGTAATAACACACAAAATGGTCTTAATTTTTTTTTTGCAAGCAGTAAGACTCTCACGTGACAAAACCAACCAGTAGATGCAAGTGTGTAAACTAAAGTTCACATAACCAATAACCTAAACAATTGTATAAAACATTTCAACTTTAAATGTAACATGTTCAGTTGATAGCAACAAGAAACAATTAAACACAGCAATAGCAATTCACAGCAAGTATAAACAGCTCAGTACACAACCATGTACAAAACATGAAAGCGTACACACAACAACCAGGTAACTATGTTGAATAAATTACACCTTCAGGACAACAAAACTGTTGGTATTGTAATGGAACAGTGGGCCACACAATCTAATTCGCGACATATCACAATTTCTACCACTAGAAAATGACAAACAGCAAAAAAGTTGAAGCTACATCTGGGTCACATCAATCAGGAAATTACAATTATTTACAAAATTACGAATTGTTTCATTGTGTGCTAGTACCTAACACACACTTACAAATCACTACATAATCCCTACATCATAACCAGTGTACTGTACTTAAATTACAAGACTCGGAACACAATCCAGAAAAATTCACCACACGGAACATTCTCTGAATGCAAAACCAATTAGTTAGGCTTATGAATACTGCAACTGTAATTTCGTTTGTGACCACTTACACTACCTATTTTCAATGTGACACATAGGTAATTGCCAATTAATAACTTTATGAAGTGAATTTATCAGTATTACCAATATAAAACCATTATCCTCTCTCTGCCAACAAAACCAACCATTAGTTAACTAGTACATCATATACCAAATTTTTTGATAGCCTGCCTAGTACCTACATTAACTTCTTTTTATAGAACTTATGCTAATTGCAATCTGTAACTAAGACATCTCAAACTTTGTACTATCATCTCATCACAATCAAAACCACTGGAGCTATTTGTAAAAAAATTTTTGTCAGTCTAACACAAATCTAAACAGTACTAAACGAAAACTACATATCATGTTTGGTACTGCAAGACCAATTTTATACAGCAAAATTTCCAGGAAAAAAAGAAGCTTAATCAAATATCGTACAATATTTGGCTTAATGAACTACCGTATTTACTCAATTCTAAGACCCATATTTTTTCGAAATTTTGTTTTGAAAAACATAGGTACCTACATTTTACAATCAACTAACAATGTTCTTTATGGCCAAAAAAGTGAAAAACTGTTTTTTTACGCTTTCGTTACGCTGTGCTTCCATTTGCTACAATTATTTTAATAAAAATTAATAAAGTAATTAAAAATTAATGTAAGTCAGCAACGTGTCCAGCTGAACGTACTGAATAATCGAAAACAATGCCTGCAGCAAGTCTTAAAACGTCTATAAAAATTTTGTTCCTTTACATTATTTAAAGTAATTGATATATATTTTGCTAGTTTCATACAGAAAAATGTTGCATAGGTGCTTCATAAGCTGAAATCATGACTTACTGTAAATATTAAGTAAATTCTATAGACATGTGCATGCAAACATTGTCCACCACGATTGCTAGCTTGCACTTAGAGCCGTCTAGCTGGTATGGTAACAACACACACATCACTCATCTAGCGGGTAAACAAACAACCACGTGCATGTGGGGTACGGAACAGTGCTGTTATCTAGTGCCGACCGCGTCAACTGCACACTGTACTAATTATGATATGTTTGTTTTGGCTCTAATCACCGTATTTTCATGTACAATGTTCGAAAAACATGTGCATCACACTCCCTCACTGAAACAAAAAGGACCTAACTATTTTCGCAGAAAATAATGGAAAAACACCAGCGGGATCACATTTTGGAATTAACAAATGTAATGAAGAAAGATCCTCATGCGATATTTGCATCCAGAAGTTCAAGGAAGGATTTTCAAGGGCCAAAATGTGGCTGTTTCCCAGAAATTAAAGAAGAGGTGAAAAATTTTCTTGTTGTACAACAAGATAGTGGATTAGCTGTATCTTGCAAAGTATTAGGTAGAATGAAAAACAATGGAGATTGCGAAACGACTTTCAAACGTACAGCTCCAGTTTAGGGCAAGTCGTGAATGGATCGTTCAGTTCATGAAAAGGCAAGGATTTTCAATTAACCAATGCACATAAAGGTTAATATTTCTTTAATGTTATTTCTCTAAACAGGTTTTACTGTTGCATGTTAGTTACTAGCACCAATATTTTCCTAAATAAATTTTTAGAAAAGCAAGGTGCATCTTAGAAACCATAAAAACCTTTTTTTTCTCAAATTTTTCCCAAGAAAACTGGTGAGTCTTAGAATCTATGGTGTTTTAGAGTCAATTAAATACGGTACATACTGCAGTAGCACAGAATAAAAACATAATTAACAGAAATGACACAGTTTATATCAAATTCATTTTCTCTTTGGATTGTCATGGTGTGAAGTTTAGATGGCCTTATTTTATAATCTGCGAGTGAATTTACACATAAGTAATGTCAAATTTACTATTACTAAACATGGTGAAACCTGATCAATACAAACATTGTTTATACAAAATTCTCATTAATACAAGGTGGGTTTTCTTTCCTTTTGGAATGAGATGAGAAATTTGAATGCTCAATAAAAGTTCCCCTGTACATAACCAAACCAAAGTAATAACAAGTTCATTTGTAAAAATATGTCATGATGTTGATATGAAAGGTTGTATATAGGCACTTAACATTTACAGAACTTTTTGTGTTTTCATTAATACCCCGAGTGTTTTTACAAACCTTATAGTTACAAATTGCAAAAATGTATGTCCCTTTGGGTTTGTATTAATGAGGTATCACTGTACATGTATTGAGACACTAATGTCTCAAATTCTACATGGCTTTGTTTTCATGCCAGTACTCCCCTGAGAGCTGGTACAACAATAATTAAAAAGCTTCCAACCAAGTAGATGGAAAGAGGGCTGAGGTACTCACAGGCTATAGTACTCCTTGATAGTGCCACACACATAAGAAATGGCCGAACATATTGTTGCTTCAAGCCAAAACCAGCGCACCTACACTGTGAAACCAATTCTCATTAGCCATGACCGAACATATAGTCTGTCTCACGAAAGGGTTCCATTTTTTGACAGATTTGAAGGCTATCACGTGTACCAATTTCTGCAGGAAATTAACTTTAATTTTGATAAATTGTACTGTTTGAGACCCAGCTAAGTGTGATTGTGCAAAAGCCACTTGTGACAGAGGGAAACACAGCTTATTTCATGGAAACAACCAAAAAAACAAATGCCAACACAACTGTCAAAAAGTGGAATTCTTTTAAGAGACAGACTATATGTACAAACAGTACATAACTCTGGCAAAATATTACAGCAAGTTCCTGTTCCCCAATATAAAATTGCTCCTGCTATCTATCTGGCTTACCGCTCACATCTAAGGCCAACAAAATTCTAAATGCCACAGCACAAGCAAAAATTTAAATTTAATAAACTCAGTACTCTGTCAATGAAAGCACTAAAATCTGGCTCCTTACATACCATTGCAATAAACAAGTTAGCACCGCCACAAAAACCACCATTGATTGGTCACAAGCCCTGCCTGGCTTAAGTCAATCTACCGGCACCTGTACAAGAAAAGTTTCACATTCTCAGCCTGTCCAACCATAACCTCACTTCTGCCGGATAAAGTATCCTGGAAAAAGTCCCACCATTTGCCCCTCCCACGACCTTAGCCAGCAAAATGTTGAACAACTATGTGTTCGTCCTTTCGTATATGTGTAACTATCAAGAAGTGCTAGCCTCCGAGTACCTCAACCATCTGTCTATTTACTTAATTGGTTAACCTAGCGGCCAAAGCCTTCTATACAAATTAAAAGGCTTCCTTTTGTCCCTTCTGATAAAGAGTTCTATAGTTAGTCCCTGATACAAGTGGTTTCATAAACCAAAGTCTTGAATCCACAAGGTTTTGTTTATATACCTGTACTCCAGAGAGCTGGGACGGTAACAATGTCACTTCTGTCAGCATTACTTAATATGTGATAATAACATAGCAGTACACATCAGTACTGTCATGGCTGTGCTTGTGGGACACATCATTGTAGTTTTAACAAGACATGAGCACATCATCTTTCCCAGTGGCTAGGCTCGCAAACAACAAACTGCAAGGTCTGGAAAAAAAACAGGGCAAAATTCAGTAAAACATCTCGTTTCTAGTACAAGCCGCCACTCAATTTTAACAGACTCAAAATTCTATTGAAATTGTGTTGCCAATCACTTTACCTCCCGATTCAATATTTTTAACATCTGGTACATTCATGGAAAAGCAATGCTCCCAAAAAACTGTCTGCTATTAAACCATCCTGTGCCAAAGAGTGTGTGTGGCTGACAGAGGAAGAAAGATGAGATCTTCAGTGTTACTGGCTTGTAATCTGGTGTCCTGGAAATCAAAATGCTTAAAATAAGGGTTGTTTGTGCTAGGTCTCTTTATCTTGTTTACCTCAAGCCAACAATCTCACAGTACAATACCGTATTTACTAGTGTATAGCGCACACTTTTATTCCAAAACAACTGATAAAAATTCAGGGATGCGCATTATACACGGAAAATAGAAGAAAAAATATATGTGGAAGAAAAGGTCTGAGCACGAGGCCTGTGGCGGGGAAGGGGGGAAGGTGAGAAGGCCAAGTTGTAGTTGTACACTGCTAACAGGTGTCAAGTGTGGGAGACAGAGAGACAGAATGTTCTCACTGCCAGGTTCCTCCATCATTACTCCTCATCCTTTTCTTTTTTTCGCCCCCCTCCCCGCCACCATTGCTCTGTTGTAACAGTCGCTGCTAAAACCCTACTTATTTTGTCCTTATCCATGTTCCTATTCAAAGTGTAACTCGGTGTTTACACACTACGCAGGTTATAAACCTGCCTGATGGACAGAATTTTACTAGCTTTTACACAGGCACTTTAACTGTCAGTGACAAAGTTTGCTACTCTGCAATTTGACATGGCAGAAACGGGCGGAAGCATTAAGAGAAGTTAATTTTGATGTCTCCTGTTATTACCATGGGGACAGAAAGGATGAAAAACTGGCCTCACTGTTCTTTTTTCCTTCCCCATCCCCCACCCAGGAAAGATATTTGATGTCTCCAGTGGCGTCTTGGTCTTTGGTGATCCGCTATCGGTTTCCCCATCCCCCCCACACCGAGAGATAAAAAAAGGCACGCTTGCTACTGTCATGGCATGTTATCTCAAGAGCGAGAAGGGTGGTTATCTCAGAGGAATGATAGGTGGAGGAGGGGGCATGCTGATGGAAGCGCTGGCACAGCAGGAGAGAGAGAGGGAGGGAATGTGTTGAAGGCACGCGTATGGGTTGGCAGGCAGCAATCGACTGTGGCAGGCTATTATAGACAGCTGCAGAGAAGGCAATGAAAGCAATCCACAATTAGCAAAAAAACACTTTTGAAAGATATACCTATATACGTACCGTATTTATCTGAATATACAGACTATTTTTATTCCAATTTTTACTTCCCAAAAAACTGGGGATCGTCTTATCTTTGAGTCTCATGACAATTATGTGTTTTTTTTTTAATATTTAACCTCTGTGTTGCCATAACAAAATGTAAGATTATGTGGAAAGTAAAAGGTTTTCATACTTAAATATAGCCAGTGTAAATTGAGTTCTCATTTCAATGCTCCATGTGTACTGTATTTGTTTCAGTGCTACGTAAATAGCAAAGTATTTTCAATACAATGATGTAACATAATTTTAACCATTTGATGATAGGAAAATAGGTTTCGTTTACATAACCAACAATATATAATTACATTTATGGTTCAATATTAAATTTTTTTTGGCCTTTTCATTAAAAAAAAAAATTATTATCTCTTCTAGACCAAAGTAAATAATATATAGGGATTGTCTTATATTCAAAGTAGTCTTATTTTTGGGTAACTACAGACTTTTTAATTTTAGAGTATTTCTGAGATACATAACTTATAGTAGGGATGGGAAAATTGATTCCTGGATTCTTTGATAACCCCCCCCCCCCTAAATTCTTAACAGGTTAATGATAATTGATCAAAATATTGTATTATTAAGTTTTTTTTTAAATTGCAGTTCGGTATCACTAGTTTCACCTGCATATTTTCAAACGTCAGATACAAACAAATTTTCCTGTCCTGAAATGCCAATGTACATAGTGTGTGAATGTTCTAAATTACTATGATTCTTCTACATCTAATAGTCATCACCGTTACAACACAATCACATATTTAAGACATGTATTTAAAAACGGGAATAACGGTAGCCATGCTGTCCTCTATTTCGACATACCTTGTAATCACTAATTGCCATACAACGTTTTCTACTTTAGAACATATTATCATACACCCGTTAACTATATCTCAAATATGACATGTTAATTATGTTCCACAAGTTTTATTTTTATTTTCTTGGTTACTAAAAATGTATTTTTCAAAACAATGAGCTTCCACAGGTTCACCAATATGCAAGTAGCCTAATCGTATTCTCAATTATTAATATATAAAATGATAAATTAATGTAGCCATAGCATATTATGATTATTTAAGAGTTACGTATTTTCGGTTGTATGCGTACAGTATTTAATGGCATACATACAACCACTATTTTACTATGCAACGCAAATATAACATTTACAATAATATTTAACAAACACATTTTCTATTATGCAGTTACCACCACTGCAGACATTTTCTTCCACACTTCCATTCCAAGTGCATCTACTTTATTGGTTATGTTTACCGTGCAACACGTGTTTACATACTTTCATGTTTCCAGAAAATAATATATTAGCGAGATCATGTCTAGCGAAGTCTCTATAAACACTTTATAATTGATCCACAATATTCTGACTACGCCATACGTCAGATATGTCAGGTAAAAATCTCACGCAGCAGTAAATCAAAAACAACATCCAATATGAAAAAAACATCTTGAAAACAAGCATGGAAGCTGTGTTCACAAGTGGAAGAAATCAAGACTAAATCCATCTGAACTCGGTGAGACTGAAGAAACCAAAATTTATGATCCTTCAGCACAAAGTTATTCTTCAGAGACAACTTTGCCATAATCATCAAATTCAGATGTTACTGCTAATGATTCATCAAGAAGCCGCCTCAGAGTCCTCGAGGGGTACTGGGAAAGTAGGCATTATGAAAATTCCAGCAAGAATACCGAAACAATTTAGGATAAATCAAGTTCAGCCAACATTGCAAGCTTTTATTGCTAAAAGTGCACCGCTCAAGTCCAGTGACCCTCAAGCAAACTCTATAACTGGGCATATAGGGTGAATGATGTGTTTAGAAAACGGTCCTTTTAGTGTGGTGAGGACACATGATTCACAGAAGTAATCAAATTGCTCGAGCCTAGATATGTTTTACCCAGCAGAAAAAATTTTCCCAATACTGTTGTGCCAGAGATGTATCAAGAATGTAGGGACAATGTGAATAAAAAATAGGATGAAGCTGAAAATGTCAGCCTCACAACATATATGTGGACTTCAACAAATAACGATGATTATCTAAGTCTAACTGTGCATTTTGTGGATTCCAATTTTGTATTGCAACACCTCAATATTGAGGTTATTTCTTTTCCTGAAATATCTCAATAGGGAAGCAATGAGTGTAATATTCTCCTAGAAACATTTTGAGAATGGAAGCTGCATACTAAAGTTGTTGCCAACGTAAGAGAAAGAGACAATGCCAGGAACATGATAAGCAATGCCTAGCCCACACTCTGCAAATTCTTGTAAAGGATGGGCTACTGAAAAACAAAAAATGTAAATAATCTGATTGCCAACAGTCATCACATAGTTGGCAATTTCAAACTTTCTTGTAAGGCGACGAAATAGCTGAAGAAGGCTCAAACCATGCTGAAAATGAAAAAACATAGACTTGTCCAGGATGAACCGACGCGGTGGAATTCATCTATCCATATGCTGCAGCATTTACTGGAGCAAAAACAGTCTGTTACTTTAGCATAAGCAACTCTGCAGTTACCTGTGAATTTGTTGTCAGCAGAGTGGAACCTGATGGCAAATGTAATAGACCTTTTAACTATTTTCAATCATGCAACATTAGCTGTCAGTACTCAGTGTGTAACAGCCTCAGAAGTCGTACCCATCAACAGCACTACTGAAGAGCTAAGGAAACCTGCCACTCTTGGATGAGGAGTAGAGGGCATCAAAAATGATCTACTCGTTTCCATTAAAATGAGGTATTCTGGTGTCGAAGAAAATATGTTGTATGCAGTTGCAACATTAATTGACCCACAATTTAAACATCATGTTTTCGTAAATAAAGAGAATATGACAAAAGCGAAAGTTTTTATGGTTCAAGAAGCAAGGAAAACTGGCTGTTTGGAGAAACCTGAAACCGAGGTCGGTGCTAATTTCCTCGTCATTTGTGTAGTGTTTTTATCTGTTTAACCTTTTTAATGTTGGCCCATTTGTTTGTTCACTTTGTAATTTTGTAAATCTTCTTCCTTTCCTGTCAGCCAGTGCCACAAACAACCAGCCCAGCAGTGGAAAGCCATTAGATGTGGGCATTTTACTGAAACAATGAAAAATGCTTCATTCAATTAAAAAAGATCAGTCTGTGCATTATGCGTACTACAAGCAGTTTGTATGTTTGTATTACACGTAAAATAAATTTATTAATGCCTTTTTAGTGCAAGCATATTTATTTCAAAACAGAAATTGAGAAGCTATAACTAATAAATAGGAATCGATAATGTAAGAATCAATAAATGGTATTGAAACAAAAATTTTGAAAATTTCCCATCCCTAATTTATAAGTACAGTATATTATACACACACAGTAATTTATAAATTTTTTATAACTGGGCAGAGGGTTTAAGTACTCACAAACTGGTACTACTTGATAATAGTGACAAACACATTAAGGATGTTGCCAACTTCAGAGCTATGGCGGCAGCTAGAATAGGGTTTCACATGTTAAATTAGGTTTGGTAGGGCTCAGTCATGTTTTCGGATATTGATTCCGGACAAAAACCATTATCTGCATTGCAAAATGAAAAATACAGTATTGGTAACAGAATAAAATTGAAGGGGGAAAAAAATTGTAAATAACTGTTTTCAGAGTGTAAAAATTTTTTTTCGCTCACAGTTTTTAAGGTATTGAAAATACTACTTATCATTTAGCAATGTGTGCGGCACCAAGATGAATAAAAATGTGAGTGGTGGCGTACATGTAGCATCAACATGTACTGAGCGACCAAATTTTTAACATGTAAAACACCCTATGCTTGTTCCTATCATGTCTCTGAGGTAGGCAGAGCTCTTAAGAGTTAGTGAACGGTAGCATTGTCTTTATGTTTGAGGCACAAAAACTGTGAAGGCGATAAGTCAAACATAACACGTCCGTCTTAACACCTCAATACCTCTAAGTGCGAAGGACTAAACTTGCGTGCAATGTTTTCGTAGAATGTGTTTTTCAATGAGACTTGAAGAGATGACCCTGTTATTTTATTTGTGGAAAGGTTGTGATAATGTCCAATGCAGGTTTCTATGGCTTAGTTTTACAATTGCAATCAATATTTTCTCAGATACAGCAACATGAAAAAGCCAATTTTTGCACTTTTGAGGAGATTGGGAATCATTTTTAATAAGCGAACGGCACTTTTCAAATCATAGGGACACCGTTTGAAGTGTGTCTTTTTTTCGCAAACATAAACACATTCAAAACATTTTTAATAGTTACAAAAAAAAGTATTTTCCGTACCATGCTACAGCATGGCTCACGTGTCTGGTCCACAAACTCTTAAGGACGAACATGAATTGTTGTGCGAGTGTAGGATGTTTTGTTGGAATCCCGTCTAAGACAGCGAAATGTCGCGCAACCATGCTCTCGCACAACTAAGTGTTCGTCCTTTCTAATATGTGGCACTATCAAGAACGTAGTACCAGTCTATGAGTACAGCAACCCTCTGTCTACTTATTTAATTCATTAGCCTAGCAGCCTAATCCTTCTTCACATGCATAATTTGTAAATTTAAACACAATGAAACAGTTTCAAAACAAAAGATGACTTGTAAACCCAAAATGTTTAACAGATGGTACCCCTACAAGCACAACCCATGTAGCCATGTCGAGAAATGAGTTCCCGGATACTAACAATATGATACATGTAACTCATCATAACAAAATGAACATAACATACATGACATCCTAACTGTTGCCAATTTAATAGATTTATAGGTTATTAGATAAACATAAAGAATATGTTCTGTATTAATGCTAAAACATATTTAATGAACAAAGTTGTTAATTTTGGAGAGAAAAAATACAAACTGTTTTTGTCTACTTTGAGAGAAAACATTTTGCTTCCTTCACGAAATATTTACAAATGCAACAATTAGCTGCTTTGATTTCCACTCAACAAATTATTCAGAAGGCATGACTCACTGTGGCCAAATTCTTGTTCTCATGCAGATTTTAATAAGAAATTTTAGCATTAATTTATGTGTGTCTCACACCCTCTCAGATTTATTCCGCTAGTGTATTGAAAAATGGTAGTGGTTCTCAACAAACAATAAATACTTGAGCTCTAACATCATACAGTTCAGAATATAAACATGTGAACTGGCTTGCACAATTTAAAATTTCTATCCTTGCAAAACAATAAAAAATTTATTTCTTTACACAACAAATTTAATCAACGACACATTGAAACAAGAGCCATTTCTGGGTTGTTCAAAAAATTATAAAGAATCAAAGATGTAATATGTTTATCAACAAGAAGACAGAAAACCTCCTTTACATGGTAACCTGTGAATGAGCAAATATAATTCTAAATCGAAGATCAAACAGTTCATCTTCTGTTTGATGGGTAGCAATTGTGAAACTAGTGTGCAACTTTGAAAACTAAAAGTGTGCTTAAGAACGTCTCATGGGGTTTCTAAAAATAGTTCACGGCCACTGAAAACAGCTGCTTCTATTCGGAAACAACATTCCATCCACTTTACCAACATAACGCGCGTAAACAAAGTCAGATTAATGTACGGAATCGAAGTTCAGAACATGACACCATAATTTCTTCACTCTGGAACATTTCACTTCTTCATGCCTCGTACTTGGCAGTGCTTGTGCATGAACTGCGAAGAAAGTAGATTCTCTATTACAGCATGGCAAGGCTCCATCATGCAGCTAGAAGGTTCTTTATGTTCTTGGGAGTCGCCTCCTCATTCAGGTGCTTTGTCGTGTACCTGCGACAGTCACACACACACACACATTTTACTACTATTTGCTACACAGCCACAACATTAGCAGGGGACTGTCAAAACCAGCACTTTCTCCTACAACTACACAAGTGGGCAACATGGTAAAAGTAGGTAATGTGAGTAGGACAGTTCATGGAGGTGTTGGTGGTGTTGGTGGTGGTGGTGGTCGTAGTGGTAGTGGTAGTAGTAGTCGTAGTAGTAGTAGTCGTAGTAGTTATAGTCGTAGTAGTAGTCGTAGTAGTAGTCGTCGTCGTAGTAGTAGTAGTCGTAGTAGTAGTAGTAGT